>JAGFMF010012094.1:1575232-1647092 GCA_019455555.1 Galemys pyrenaicus | reverse complement strand
GTGGATCTGTGTGATAAGTCCCTTGTCAGTAATGTTGTGTGTAAAGATTTTCTCCCAGTTGGTGGGTTGTCGCTTTGTTTTGGCTAATGTGTCCTTTGTCCAGCATCTTTAGATGGTCTGTAATTTTGGATTGGATGCCAGACATTGTAAATTTTATCTTGCTGGTATTCTAGATTTTTTATTTCTATAAATATTTTGTAGCTTTATTTTGGCACACAGTCAAGTTATTTGGAAACCATTTGATCCTATCTTACCTTGTCTTTAAGATTTGTTAGGTGGAACTGGAACAGTGTATAGTTTAGAGCTAATTATTCTCCATGAATGGGCCAAGATCTTTGTATTCTACCCCGTATTCCATGAATCATGAGGTATGCCCATCTTGCTGGTAGGAATAGACTGTTCCCTACCTCTTGTGTGTACCTCTATTTTGATCAGGTGGTCCTTTTCTCAGCATTGAGTAGTTTCCTCACAAGCATGCACTGATTATATGCATGCATGAGCTGAATATTTAAAGGGGAGCCTCTGGATCCCCACAGTTCTTTCTTTTAGTACTGCATTATAGCCACTTTAGTCTCCTAGACTCTCCCTCTTTCTCTTCAACTCAGACTCAGGGAGTGTGCTGGGTTCCACCTGAGCCCTTCTCTCTGCTACAGTCTAGAAACTCTCCCAAGAAGTCCAACTGTCCGATCACAGAGGTCATTGGTTTGGTGCAGTGTCTCAGTGATCGCTGTCATTGCTGATATCTAGTGACTGTTTCATTTTTTTTCTCTCTCTTTTGATTTCAAGTGGGAGGGTAAACCTGGTCCTTACTGCTTCATCTTAGATAGAAGCCAATGATTGCATTTTATTTTAACTTAATTGTACTTTACAGTTGTATAAAATATTTGTATGGTTCTAAAGTAAAAATCTGTGACGTGCTATATTCAGAGAATGACAACTTCTACCTTTGTCTTTTTACCCTGTTCCTTTCTGCTTTCTATAGACAGCTTCTTCCTTTTCTTCTCCCTTTTGCTCCTCCGCCTCCTCCTTCTTCTTCTTCCCATCCTTGTTGTTGCTTTCTGTAAGTAACTTATATTTTAGCTTTTCATTTATTGTCTCAATTAAGAAATACGCAAACACATAGCACATATGTTTATATATACATATATATGTATCCCTATTCTGCTAGATAAATGTAGTAGATTATGTACACTGTTCTCCACGTTTTCACTCAACAGTATATCCTATTACAGTGTATGTGTCCCTTCCTCTCTCTTTTAGCAGTTTTATTCTCTTAGCAGTCCACTGTGTGACTATAGTATTGTTTACTCAAACAGATCCTTATAGATTATTTCCAATCTTTTTCTAGCATCAAAGCTACTACCTTGAAAACATAGTTTTGTAGTTTTGCATGTGAACCTGTGATGCAGATTCCTAGAAGTGAAATTGCTGGTTCAGAGGCCAAATACATATGCAATTTTGCTAGACATACCATGCTTCCTTTCATAGGGTAGCACCATTTTACATTCTTATCAATGGTGGTTAAGGTTGCTAGGCATATTTCTAACAATTGAATATTTCAACAGCACAGTAGACTTCTTCATGGGAGGTGAGAACTAGAATTACTAAAGCAGAGGTTGGGGTTAGGGGCTCTTCTCAGTATGGAGGTCATTCTGCTATCAGGCAAGACTCAGATCCTGTAAGTTCTAAGTTCCCTCCTTATATTATGATCCTATTATTAAAAATAAATTATTCTAAGGAACCTAGGAAATAGGACTTGGTTTTTTGGTTCTCCCTGTATTTTATATGCCTTCCCACAGTGCTTTTGTATCATGAAGATGAATTTCTCTATGAGAATTTCAGTTGATGATGTGGTAGGAAGGGAAATATCAATTCCATAGGAGTGGGTGGGCTGGATGCTCTTTTCCCCTTTGTGTTGGTGTAAAGGGACTGGTTTTTCAAGGGCAGAACTCTGTTATTGCTTATGTGGATCAGTAATGGGATGGCTTAGTGGGGAAGTTAGGAAAGATAGTGGAGAAGTTTTGAGTGTGGGACATGAATTAGATGACCCTTATGAGCTGAATGATCCTGCACCAGTTACATAATTACCAGTTACCTTCATGGTCTCCTTCCTTTAAATGCTTCAGAGTTGTCACTGTGAGTGTAAGGTGCTAGCCTAGAACAGAGTAGAATTCAGTAAATGTTGTTGTTACTGTGTCAGCTTTTGAATGTGATGGGACCAGTGAGTGGCTTGGAAATCTGTGGGTCAGAAGCAGGTAGTGTTCTGGATTTGAGGTCTACCTTGCCAGAGTAGCTTTGGCATGTGGGACACTAGAGTTAATCTTGTTACAGATAGAGAAGATCATGGAGAATAATGGGAAAGCTAAGTGCCAGGCTAACTGCTGGCAAGTGGTGCTAAATGGCCAGAACTCCAGGCTTTCAGCGATGAGAAACAACACTGTGGCCTGTGATGGTTCTGGAATGTTTCCCTGAGGTGGGGACTGATAAGGCAGGACAGCTCTTACATAATCAGAGAGTCAGGAGAAGGGCACCAGGAAATGATAGGGGCTTCAATGCTTATGAGATATATTTTACCCATTCCTAAGAAGTGAGTTTTTCATTTTTGGTGAAAAGTGGGTGAATCTCTCATCTTCTGGTTCAGTAGGACTGGCCCATGACCCAGGCATCTGCCTATTTTAACAGGTACTCACATAGTTATGATGCCCAGCCTTGGTGAGGAGCCCTGGTTCATGTCTGTAACTCTGTAAACATGGAGGCTGTTAGTGACCCATTTGTGGTGACACATGGTAGGAGCAAGAAGCAGGGAATCTCTTTAACTGGCAGTGATGGCCTACACTGGAATGCCCTGTTCTTTCCCTTTCTGGTCTTGGACAGGATGGGCTAAGCGGCAGATGATAAAAGGGAAGCAACACTTAGAGCCTTTAATTTTCTCACCCTAGTTCTGAGCAGGTGTAGTCACTGCCTCTTTCTTCCCACTCCCACTCCCCTCTGGTTCCTTGGTCTCTCACTTGGGATGGATGAGTTTCAGATGCAGATGACACATATCCACCCTCGGGACAGAAGGTAGACAAATTGGCAAAAGTTACAGAAGGTAGATTAGTTCCAGAATAAGAATGAGGTAAAACCCTTTATACAATAATAATTTGACAATAGCAGGGAATCTGTCCTGGGATGTAATGAGTTTCCCATTGCAGGGAGGGGTCAGTGGCAGCTGTGGGTCCACCTTTATTGAGATGCTGCAGAGAGAGCCTTCTGGGTGGACTTGAATTGCCATTGCTCAGTTCTGGTTGGGGGAAGAGGAAGCCATTGCAATTTTTTCCTTCTTTTCAAACTGACTCCTCTCCTTTATCATTCTTGCTTCTCTTTTCGATCCCATTTCACCTTGTGAATTCTTAAAAGGCCATGCTGTGTCTGTCAGAGCTTTCATGATATTCAGGGCCCACCTGCTAAACTTGGGCAATGTTGGCAACAAGCAATTGGTCTGCAGCCTGCTGACCATACAGGTTCAAGCTCATTCTGATGCATTTCTCCAGCAGCCAGTTCTCCTCCAGCAAGTATGTGAATCTGCCTGCATGTCGGTGTTCGTCACGCCTGTGCTCATGCAGGAGTGTGTGTTGTAACTGGAGTTGCAGCTCAAGAGTACTAGAAAGGCGTTTACCTAGTGGGTATGTGAGTGAAGGGGTAGCTGTGGTCTTGGTTACCAGGGAGGACTAGTTCCCTGGAAACTCTTGTCTTCTGTCTCCCTTCTCCCCTTCTCAACAACAACCCCTGCTCCAGACTTGCCCTTCCAGGTTAATTTCCTTGGCTACAGCTGTGACTCTCTCTTCCTTCCCACCTCCCTTGCTCCCTGCCTCTGTTTGGTTCCTCCTGCATCTCACACACACACTCTCTCTTTCTCTCTCTCTCTCTCTCTCTTGAGTTATGTGCCTCCTGTTCTAATGAGATAAACAACATAATTCTCACGGGGCTCTGCTCGTCCCTCTATAAGTGGAACTCCAGGGCTGAATGCGTTTGGTCCTATAAAGGCACCCTGGTGCCTGTCAGCCTAGGGAGGAGGGCAAGGAAGGGGGGTAGGAGCCCCAAGAGAGTTCTTGAGGCCATTTGCTTGCTGAGACAAGGTGGAGTCAAAGCAGACATTAAAGGGAGGCCTGTTTCCATCCTCATGGCTGAAGGAGCTAAGAGCAGCATGGACATGAAGGTGGGGAATGTGGGGAGCCCTGCCATGCCACATGGGCATAGAGTTCAGACTCATCTAAGCCGCTAACTCATGATAACTAGTAACTGATACTTGTACAAGGTTTCATGGCTATAAAGGTTTCTTCTTGAATATAAACTAATCCCAGGACAGTCCTTGTAAGAGGTATTACTAACACCTTTATCTTAGAGGTTAGGACTCAGGCTCAGAAAGGTGTTGAGCTATTTCCAAGGTGACCGTACATGAAGAGACAGAGACAGTACATGTCTCTGCACCGTAGAATTTCTCCAACCCATCAGAGAAAGTTAAGGAATGAAATTAAACCAGTCCTCACTTCTGGACATTCAGATTACTTGCTAAAATTGACTTGTGGGAGGGTCAGCCTATAGGTACAAGCTGAGTGGCCAGAGGCTGCCTTGGTGCTGCTGACTGGCAAACAGTGGCCATAGTCTCGGGGAGGGTGGAGGACATATTTGGAGAGGAATGGATGGTTTTGAGCTCTTGCCTGGTCTGACCCAGGTCCTGCTCACCTATTTTCGGCCAAGTTGGAAATACCTTGAAGCAGTTGATGGCGCAAGGAGCAGCTTAAGACACAGAGTCTGCCCTGCTGGGGTGGGTGGGGTGTGGTCACTTCTGAGCCACCTTCCTCTTGGTGGTTTTGATGTGGGTGGATGAGTCTCTGGGAACAGCGGGGCCAGGGGTCCTTCACTTTCTGCATTTCTATGTCTGGTTCAGCTGTGGCTGAATTTATTTGAGAAATGTTTCTTAATGTGCCTGCTAGGCGTTGAGTTAAGCCTTGGGGATTCTAGAGATGGACATGGTTCCTGCCACCCTGGATCTTGTAAAACTAATAAGGAAGACAGTCCAGTAGGCATGCAATTAATGACAACACCTCGGGGGGAACACAAGGAACCTTGGGAGCCTACAGGGAAAGCCATTAAACCAGTCTTGTGTAGCAGAGAGAACATCTAGGCAGTAACTAGGTGATGCGTAGATGTCCAGGGTTCTTGGTCAGATATTGGACGAATATGTAAGCTTCTTAAAAAAGTAGTTGCCAACCCCTCCCCCAACACACACCTCATTTAGATCGCGCAGGTCTGGCACATTGGTGTTCTTATGTTCTTTAGGTGATTTTTGGAATCCTGGAGAACACCAGGCCCAGAGGTGGCTCAGACTTCTGGAACACATCCAAACTCACTGTACCCATCCAGAAATTATAGGATCAAGATGACGTGGTCCTGGAATGAGCTATCCCAGAAACATCAAACTGTGCCTAGTGATGCCTTACCTCAAAGAGAAGTCAAATTGGTGACTTTTCTATAAATCAGTCACAAGTCTGGTCCTCTGAGTGCAGGGAGCTCAGAGCTTCAGGATCTTCCAATTATGCAGAAGCTTGTGAAGTTATCAACAAATTCAAGTATTATATTGACTCCTGGACATAACAATCCCTTTGCTCATGACTCTGGAGATTTAGCTGGAATCTCTAGGTCCATCTCTCTGAATAATTTCTAAGATTCAGAGGGGGTGGGGCAGGCCAATTTTTTCACAGTCTTGAAACCTGTGGAAGCAACTGTGGGATTCATAGTGAAACATAACATACCAAAAGAATTTGTAAGTTTTAATTCTTGTAAAGCTGTGATGGTGGCTCTTCTTTGCACCCAAATCAATACATTGATAAAGAAATGTAAAGGCAACCAATAAGGGACTAAGGAAAAAAATTAATTATAATACATTAAAAATCAAAATCAACAGACAGCTCTAAATCCAAGACATTCCCCAGGGGAGGAGGAGGAAGAACGAACGGAATGGGTGGGAAGAGCATGAGGGACTATGGTGAGGGGACACGGGTGAATTGGTGGTGGGAATTTCACGGGGACCACACCTGAGAGGAGAAAGTATACACTGTACAAAAATGAAAAATAATGTAAAATATAAAATAAAAATTAAAAAAAATTTAAAAAAGAAACCTAGTAAAAACCACACAGCAACATGAATGGACATAGGGCAATGAAACTTTTGTTGCTTTTCTCAGGAAAAGGGAATTTGAAGCCAGCTTTTCTCTGGATTTTCGAAGGCCCCTCCATGGAAAACCACAGATGGGACTAGAGTCTTGATGCTTCTGAACCTGACGGTCCTAATCTAGAAAGTGACCATCTTACATGAGGCTGCCTGCACCCGACAGTTGCCACGTGCCACATTTATGCATATATAGATGGACTGTGGCTTGATCAAAATGAAACTGGAACATATTCATTCGCTTGTTCACTTACTCATCTACTCACTCAGCAAATGTTTAGTTTGATTCTTCTATGTGTTGGACTCCCATCTAGTTCTGGGTGTTCTGATGAGAACAAGACAAAGTCTCTGTCCTCACCAGATCTTCCACTCTAGTGGGGTGGGTTCATTGGCTGGATGGTTTATTTTGGGGTCTACCAGACAGTCTTTTTAGTTTGCTGATCACGTAACCAGGCTTCGGCTCTCTTCCTCTCCCCTTGGCCTCCACCCCCGCTCTTTGCTTTGTGAATAGGCT
This sequence comes from Galemys pyrenaicus, assembly GCA_019455555.1. Taxonomy (NCBI): domain Eukaryota; kingdom Metazoa; phylum Chordata; class Mammalia; order Eulipotyphla; family Talpidae; genus Galemys; species Galemys pyrenaicus. The sequence goes on along the minus strand of JAGFMF010012094.1, from coordinate 1,640,367 downwards.
GTGGTCTGGTATGGGAGGCCATTTTCTCCAAGTTCTATGGCTACCATTCTTGGTGTGTTATCTGAAGTTTCTCATGGGGTGCTTGGCATAACAGGTGATGCTGGTGTGGAACCTCATTGCCAAAGACCAAATCTAACAGAGCGTCTTGTTTGGAACAGAGTGGTACATAAGCCCAGTCACTAGACTCCTACTCATTCTTTTTGTCAGGCCCTGGAGGTGCGCAGGGATATACAGACCAGCTGGCTTTGCAGGTTATGGAGCTTGGCATAGAGGTTTCCATTCTGATGGAGGTTGCTCAGGGCCTCTTTGTTTCCAGTGATCAACCAGCTATTAACGGGGTGGAGGAGGCCAGTAAATAGGAGATCTGGCTCCTAGATCCTATTTCTTTAGAATGTTCTCCAGGCTGTGGGTAGGCAAGCAGATATACTCTGCTACTTTGCCTTGAAGGGGACCTGCATAACCTGGACCCAGCAGATGGCAGTTGATGGGCAGTAGCTGGAGATCCTCTGCCTGGGAGACAATGTGGTGAGCTTGAATCTGGAAAGGTTCCTCTGAGTGCTCCAGATCTGGAGAGCAGAAACCTTGGTAATGGTGGTGGCATGAGCTTACTGAGAAAAGCCTGATGGAGCAGACAGAGCAAGGGTCCTGGGGTCAGCTGACCTAGATTCTCCCTCCCCTCTTCCTCTAGCCAGTTGTGACTTTGACAGGATGCTTCACCTCTCTTGACTTCAGTTTTCTCTTACTACAAATGAGGGGGGTTAGACAGAGTGGTTTCTAAGGGTGCCTCCAGTGTGGAACCTTTAACCTTTACACTGTCTCTGTCTACAGGCCTCGCCCCTGGCCAGCTGTACACATACCCTGCGCGCTGCTGGCGTAAGAAGAGAAGATTGCACCCGCCTGAGGATCCAAAGCTGCGGCTGCTGGAGATAAAACCTGGTCAGTCCCTCTGGAGTGGGCTGGGACCCTGATGGGAGAGGTGGGAGGGCAGGACAGGCCTAGGACAAGGTTGTTCTGCTCCTTTATCCATAGAACTGAGCTTTCCAGGCGAGGGAATGTGCCCACCTTGTGCTCAGAGGTGTGCCTGTGTCCTCGCGTCCATCTGCGCTCTCCTCTGGCTGCCCATGCCTTCTCCTTTTTCCCTCTCCCTCTTGTCACCCCAGAGAAGTAAAGTAAGCAGCTGCAAGGTGGGAGTAGGCCACCAGGATGAATTTCTTTCCCTACAGAGTGGAAGGCACTGGGGCTCTATTGTGACACCTTCCTGGGCCTCAAAGAAGCCTGTTCCAGGTTGTGTGTTTCTAAGGCCAGTACACTGTGTGCCCTGTGCACCCTCCCGGAGCATGAGCTTTGGGTGCGTCTCATACTGAAAGGGACGGCTGCTGAAAATAGAACCCAGCTTAGATTTCAAATGGGAGAGTTTGGGTTCAGATGTTGCCTCTGTGTGATGCTGATGGCTTTCTGGCCTCATGGAGGATTGGCTGGGTTCTTGACTTCTGATCTGTTGTTACGCTGCTGGCCGTGACCCGTGTCTGGGTGGCAGCAGGAACAAGTTCTTGCCCTGGGTCCTTAACTTTAAAGGAACCTCTGCGTTTGGGGTGGGATGTGACTCAGAGTGGTGGGAATGGCACTGCCAAATAACAGAGGACCTGCCATGCTTTCTGCCAGCACCAAAGCTTTCCAGGCTGACCCCAGGACTGCAGTTTCTCTGCAGAATCTCTGCTTGGTTGTTTGGAATATTTTTATTCACAGTTCCGTAGTTCAAGTGTGCTTTGACTGACTATTCACTTTAACCCAGATTTTACTTGTGTTTTAGTTTTATTTGGGATGGAAGGGGACTAGATTTTTTTGGGTGCTCCCCCCCAAAAAATCTAAGTTTTCAGATGGTCTTGCATAATTTTCAGGCCTTAGCAGACACTCCTGGGTGACTATAGGTTGTTCCAAGTCTTTCAAGATTCAGGCTGTAGAGAGCCAAGCCTTCTAGCATGGTACAGCCCCATAGAACTAGAACACAAGCCACCTGCATCATTTAATGTTTTCTAGTAGTCACATTAGAGAAAGGAAAAAAATACAGGTAAAATTCATCTTAATAATAGATTGTTTAATTCAATATAACATAAATGTCATTTTAGCATGCAATGAATATAAAAATCATGAATGAAATAATCGACTTTTTTTTAGTCTAGTGTATATTTTATACTTTAAGCTTATCTCATGGTAGATGAACCACATTTCAAGTGCTCAGTTGCTCTATCTATGTAGCTAGAGGTGCCCTTACTGGTCAGTGTGGTTCTACAATATACACCCAAAGTGGTTTTGTCCAGCAGTGCGGGCTGGGTAGTTGGTAGAGATGCAGAATTTTGGCCTTTACCCGGCCCACTGAATGAGAATCTGTTTTTATCAAAGCTCCAGGACTGCATTCCTGCATGCATGCTGATGTTTGAGAAATGTGGGTCTGGAACATTTACAGGTGACTGGACCACAAGTGAGCATGTGCAAGACCCCACCTACATTTCTCATTAAACAAAAGCAAGTGTCGATGTGATAGAAGTGGGACCTCCCTCCTTCCTAGCTCTAAACCATTGGTCCTAGCCTCTTGGCAGTGGCATGGATGAGTGAGGGGGTACCCCTGGTTAGATCCCCATTGGGCCCAATTAATTCTGCTCCATGGAGAGCTTTGCAGGAGCTGCTGTAGGCACGTGCCAGGTGGGCTGTGTGGACTTTGAGGAAGGGGATTGTTCAGGTGTCACAGGTTGGATGCATCTCACTGAGGATGTGGACCCTCTGGGTGTATTTCCACACCTGTAAAGCAGACACAGCGGTGCTGGGATGCCTCGCTGGTCTGGTGGAGTCATCGTGACATCAAAGGAGCCTCCATGATCGCAGTTGTTCTATCTTAAACCTTTTAATGAAAAAATTTTATTTGTTTGACTTTGTGTAGGTAATACAGTGCATGTTTAGACTCTAAGAGATAAAAAAGATATATTGTGTAGTGAAAAATAAGACCTAGTCTCCAAAAAGGCAATTAGTGGCATCTATGTTTTTGAGATTCTTCAAGAGATAGTCTTTGTACACACCAGGAATTACATCTATGTGACCTTCTCTTCTCTTTTTCTACCAATCACCTTGCATTTTGCCCTTTCCATTTAAAAATGTGCTTCAGGCATTGACAATATCAACATGCAGAATTTCCTCATTTCTTTTTAAATGACACAATATTGCATTGTATGGGTGTGCCACAACTTACTTAATCAATTTTCTTTCTAACTTTCCCAGTGATGCACTGGATATTTTGTATTTAAATGAGGACATCTCATCTATATCTTGTTAGTTTAAAGGATTTTTATTATAAATGCCTTGCACACATTTTAAATTGTTAGTCTTTTTAAAGTCTTTATTTAATATTTCTGTAAAAAGCTTTCGTTAAGAACACTTTCGATGAATTGGATTGTGTTTTGTGGAATCAAAGACATTTAGCACTGTAAAATACCTCAGATATCATTAACTCCAATTCTTATTTTATTGTGGTCCAGACAGGTTAGGAGATTTGCTTAAAATCACATAGCGATTCTTACAGGAACTACAGAGAGTTCTGGTTGTTTGATTTCTTCTGATGCCTTTTCTGTTTTCTCATGCTGTTGTTAGGTTTATGCAAAGAGATTTTAATAAAGCTTTTCCCCTTAAAACTTTATGATTATAGAAAATGAATGTTTATTGTTAGAATGTACCCAAGAGGTCATAGGAATCCTTCAGTCACAAATGTCAGACATACAAATCAGACTATCCTAAGTTAAAAAAAAGAAGAGAAGGTGGGGGAGGAACGGGTTGTGTGATTTGGTTCATGAAACAGTAATTCCCATAGTTCATCTGGCTTCAGGCATAACTGCATCCAGGTGCTCAAACTTATAGGACTTTGTCATCTTGCTGCCTTTTCTCCTCATGGGGCATCTCTGATGGCCACCAGCACCCCAGAGTCAGCATTCACCACACCCAGCAGAAGGGCAGTCATGTTCGGTAGCTGTGGCAGAGAAGTCCCGGGAAGGACTGATTAGCTGGCTGTGTTTATATCCATCCCACCAATCACTGCCACAGGGGTTGGGCACTGTGAATCATCTTCGTTATCATCATAGCCCGTGTCTGACTAGCTCACTGTAGTTTGCGAAGTTCTTTTTAAGCACGTTCATTTATCTCACTTCCTTGGGTCCTTATCATAGCTTTGGGAGGTGGAGAGGGAAGGAAGGGGGAAAGTGTTATAAACTCATTTTATAGGTTGGGGACATCGGGCTGTGGACAAACCAGGAAGAGTTTACTGTGCTGCTCACGTATCTGGGAACTGACAGTCTCATGTTGATGGGACAGAGGCAAAAGCTACTTTACAAGCGTCTGGTCCTTCTGTCTGCAGATATTTACTTTCGGCACACAGACCTCCCAGTGACTGAATGTGGAGCAGTTGGAGTCCAGCTGGCTTTGGAGTTGCCCCATGGGGAGCGGTGAAGGAAAGACTTTGGGTAGATGTTTTCTGTGGCCAGGTGCCCCCCGCACATGGTGTCTGTACCTGTGAGTGTTTGACAGGTTTGCTTGGCTTCTGACCTTGAGCCTGGGCCAGAGGTGGAGCTGGTGCGCCAGATCTCAAGTTGGTCAGGTCCAGTCCCCGAGACAGCCTGAGCCCTCCGGGACCCTGACTTTCTTGAAGAGTGTGAGCCTGGGTGAGGATGGGTCCTCAACGCCATAGCCATATCCCAAGTGGGGGGCAAAAGACCCCCACTAAGTTGGGCTCCCAAGCTGGACACACCCAGGAGATGAGGAACAATAAACAGCTGAAATGACTTTTGAAATGGCAGCTCTTCTTCTCGGTGACATATTTCCAGACCTACTGACAACTGAATCGGAAACATAAGGCCCCAAACTATGGGTCACGTGCTTGTCATTTCTAGAGCCTGTTCTGGGTCGGTACTGCTGGGGCTGGACTGAGTTCTCAGAAAGTCCTGTCACACCAGCTGCAGGTTGTATAGAGAGTTGCTGGGGAGTGCTGAGATAGGGACATGAAGCCTGTCTAGCGCCTGAAAGCAGTCAGATGACGCAGGTGAAGCAGCGTGACCAAAGAAACACCATTCTCTTCCTGGAGGTGATGCAAGTGACACTTGGATTTTTTAGTAGGAGGAGAGTAGGCTGGAGATATGCTCTCCTTTACACACTCCGGTGGGGTAGGGTGGAACCTTCTTGGAGATCGGTGCATAGTGTCTATCAGTGTTTAACAAACACATGCCCTTTGACCTAGAGATTCTACTGCTAGAAATTTACCTATAAAGAAATCTATATTCACATTATATAAGTTTGTCCATTATGGCATGGCTTTAATAACCAAGAGTGGAAACTGCCAGAAGGTCTAAATATATAGTACATATGTAACATGGAATAATAGTTTATCTTTTCAAAGAATGAATAGAAAAAGTTGGAAAGATAGCTAAGATATATTAAGTTGGAAAAAATGCAAATTGTACAACATTATGCATAATCCTCTGAGCAAACTTTGCTGAAAATTTGATAATCAATTTGTCCATCCTGCACTGAATTTCTTTAAATTTATGGAAGCCAGAAAACTGAGGTTATGTTGAAAGCAAACCAATGAATAAACAAACCAACTCTTGGCACCCTTCCCTCACTTGGCTCTGTGAGGCCCTTCCTCCCTTCCCTTTGCACCCTCCCTCCAGCCACCCTGCTCCTGGGTGGAGGCTCCTGAGCTCCCCTAGAAGCTCCAGGAATGTAGTTCTGTCCATGACTCAGGCTCCGCCATTGGCATCTCTTCTCGTGGGAGCGGGAGCGGAGTCTCCTCAATTGTGAGAGACAGGGGCGCTGGCTTGGAGCAGAATTGTCTGGAGGCCTGAGTTTTCTTCCACATCCGATCCTTCCATGATAATGAGTAGATGCCATGATTCATTTATCATGCTGCCACCCAGCTTGCTCCCCCATCCTCCTCTGTGTCCCTGCCTGAGTCCAGCCAGTGCGAGCCAGGTGAAATGTGGGAGAGCTGTCCTTGCCCCCAAGTCTGCAGAGCAGAGCGCTCTGTCGGGAAACCAGGTCAGGGCGAGTGTGTGTGTGTGTGTGTTTGTTTGTGTGTGTAGACTCAAGAATCTTGAGGGCCCTTGGAGTAGGTCCAGGGGACAGGGCTGTAGAACCATCCCCTTTTGCTTTAGCACCCCAAAGCACAGAGCTCACCTGGCCTTAGTATACATATGAGGTGGGGTGTGGCGCCCCAGACTGTGGCTGCTGTTAAATCCTTTGTTCCTGGACTGAAATAGACACTGATGGAGTAGTCCCCAGCCCTGCCGTCCTCACCCCATCTCCCTCTCCATGAATATGTCTTCCCGCCTATGTTTCATTACGAGTTGCTGAAGACAAAAATGTGTGTGTGTGTGGGTGGGACGGGCTGAGAGCTGGGGGGAGTTCTTAGGATAGGAAAGCATTCACAATGCCCCTGGACCTGTGTTTCTCACGCCTAACATCACCCCTCCAATCAGTCTTGAATAAACATCTTGCAGCCTCCTATTGCCTGGGCGTCTGAAGGACAACACATACAACATTATTCCTCCCCACTGACTGACAATGGAGTTCAGTGTTCTCTGCAGCTCGCTCTTGGCCGCAGAGGCGAATGCAAGGTGTTCCACGGTGCAGCCACCACCACTTGTGCAACGTGAAGACTCGGGCAGGGGCCCAGTGCCAGAGAGGGCCTTCCCTGGACCCTTTGCGCAGGAATGGAGCTCTGTCCTTGCAAAGGGATCTTGGCTGGCAGGAGAGAAAGGTGGACAGTAAATATCCACTAGAAGGCCCTGCAACAAGGCTGATGCTGGGCAGAAGCCCGCTGATTAAAAAATAGGTAGTCAACTCCCCATCTCCAGGTTTTTTTTTAATAAAAAAAGAAAAAAGGCTGGGACAAACTCTTACTTGTGCCCCTCTGGTTCAATTGCTCACATAGTCTGTTTAGCCAGTTTCGCATCTTCTGTCTCCACACCTTTTGGTCCCTCTGGTCTAGTGCAGCTTTTTGTCTTTGTTTTGGAGGTTGGGAAATGGTGGTGTTGAATGGGGACGTTGATTTCCCAGGGGCCGTAGGTGGTGAAGCCCAGGGAGGCGCTGAACAGGGAGCCTGTAGGCGCTGGTGCCATGTTCCTGCAGGATGCGACACACACGTCCATCCTGGCGTCTCAGACCAGAAGGGCTTTTAGAGCAGATGCCCGTGCTACTCCTGACTGTACCTGAGGCCTCCTAAGTCCCGTCTGCTCTGGGACACTTGGGGAGCAGCGGCTCTCTGCACCTTCCAGATTCCAAGGGTGACAGGAGGGAAAACAGCCAGGAACAGGGTTCTGGTGCTTTCTCCTGGTTGTCTTTTTGGTAGCCACTCAATGACTGGGGTGAAAGACCTGGATCATCATGCCCCCCACCTGTGGTGGGGGCATTGTGAATAGTAGGGCAGGAACCCTAAAGGTAGCCCAGGGCACCCCAAAAGAGGACTGGCCCACTAGCAAGTCACAGGGACCCTCAGAGGGGTATCCCCTGAGGGAGTGGTCCAGGTAGGACCAGCAGAGAGGCATGAGTCCCGCCTGCTCGGCCAGGGGCAGGGAGGCCTGCTTCACCCACCTAGGGCGCTCTCCCTGCCGGACTGAACTGCCAGAACTCTCCAGATGGGAGCAGGCCTCGGCCAACTTCCCAGCTTTGAAAACCCTGCATCTTAATTAGTTCCCTACTGCTTTTGTACATGGCCCACATTTTAATAGTCTCCAGGCTTCTTCCACCATTTGCTCTCTGATGTCCAGTGCGATTTCTCTTCTGCTTAAGACAGTCCCCTGACTCCCCCAGCACCTCCCAGTCCGGGAACAACTTAAGGAACGCCAATGTGCCAAGCATGTAGCCTGAGATTGATGAGCCTGTCAGCTGGCTCCCTCTGCCCCCCGCCCTCCCCCTCTCCCATGTGTTTGTCACAGGGATGAGCCGGTGGGGGTGGGTGAGACAGGGGAGGCGAAGGAAGGGACCCGTGGTGCCCCCAGCCAGGTGTGAGCCAATGGACAACGTGACCTTCTTGCGGGCTGCAGAGGAGTCTGGCTGTGTCCTTCCGAGGGGGAAGGACGCGCCGCCCCCACCCCCATCTGTCAGTGCTTATCTGTCTGCACGGGGGGTTGCCTGAGCTTGGTACGGCTGGGAGAATAGATGCCTTCAAGTGCATCAGGGGGAAATGACCAGTCATTTATCTCTTTCCTGCAGTGTCAGAGCCTGCAGCCATCCATCCTGGAGGCCTGCAACAGCAGCGTCTTCAGCTCTGGCCTGTGAGTAGGAGAGCTGCACAGAGGTGGGCAGGCCTCTCAGCACCCCACGTCAGGCCAGATGCTTCTTGCTCCTTTTGCCTGCCTGGCAGTCTGGAGAGAGAAGTCGGGTCTGAGGGTCCTACTTGGTTCTGTGGGCCAGGGGAGTTGGGCTGGCAGAGGAAATGGCGGCAGTGGGAGTCAGCAGGGTCAGGGGCATCCCGGCTGCAGTGGCCTCTGTTTTGCAGTAGGACCTGGCAGAGCCACGCGTAGGGGATGGGAGGACGGAGGAGTCCCTGTTCCACCATTGCTGGCCTTGCCAGGTGAATGCTTCGAGGGAGGAGGCCAACCCACTTCTTCATCTCCATCCTTGGTGCCCAGCATGGCTTGGCACACCGTACGTGTGTGCCAAGATATGTTGAAAGGATGCAGGGAAGAAACGTGCCCAGTGTTTGACTTAGGCGCGGAGAACATGGTCCCGCTTCACAACGAGGGCACAGAGCCAGAGGAGAGGCCTCCTTTCCGCCTGTGGGGGTCTTCCCAGCGTTGCCCTCTTGGCTCTCTTTGGCTTGAGGTCCCAGGAGCCTTCATGGTGCTTAGCAGCCATACTCGGCAGGAGCAAAGGCTCCAGAGGGGGATCGCAAGGCTTGGGTTCCGCTCTTGACTCCTGGGTCCCCTGGCAGTGAAATTTGGGTACCAACCCAGCCCCGCTTGACCTGGGAAACAGGATCATGGCAACTTTTGTTCATGTTGTGGGATTGTTCTGGGTCTCCTGGGATGGTGGGGCTGGAGCACTTGGTTAGTGTGAGGAGAGACCACAGCCTCCATGCTGCCCCCCGGGTGTGTTGGGGGTCTCAACTGCTGGGGTTCCTGCCCCCAGCCCCAGTGCTGTGCTCACTGCAGGCAGCTCCTGCCCTGTCAGAAGAGTATGTGCTGTTTGGCCCAGAATGGGGACACATTCTGCCTCAGTGTTAAGGTCCAAATGTAGCATCTTCTACACTGAGGAGACCTGCATCTGGCTGTGACTCCATCTTTACCAGAACTGCAGTGCCATGCACCCACCTCTTGTGTCCCAGAACCTAGTCTTCCGTGTTCTAATACCCAGGCACAAGTAAACCTGGAAGCTTTCCTTCCTACTCTACTGGCACTTGATATCTTGTGGTATCCTGGACCAGGCCTGTGTGGCTGGGTCTTATCTCCTGCCCTGGCCCAGGCTGGTCATCTTGGAGGGTGGGTCATCCTGGGACTTGCTCTTGTCTGCCCATTGGCACTGGGCACTGAGCTGCTGACCTGGCCTGATTCCCTGTGTGGGGTCAGCGACCAGGGAACCTCTCCCCTGGTTCCTCCCATCTCTATGATGTATTTGGCAGGCTGGATGCAAGGCCCATGAGAGTGGGTGTCTGTATCGGTATTGTGTGCGGGCCTTTCCCGAGCACTGGGTTGGTCGTGGGTCCCCAGATGGCAGTAACTCCTACTTGGTCTCCCTGCTTCTGCCCTTGTTCCCCTCCAGTTAATTTCAGAGGAAACCCTTAAACAGTGCAGGCATCGCCATGTCTCTCTGTGCTCAAGTCCTCCAGTTGCTTCCCATCCCAGAAGCCCACTCTCTCACGGTGGCCTCTGTGGCGCCTCCTGGCCCTGCCCCTCTCTGCACTGGGCCCCCACTGCTCGCCCTGGCTCCAGGCAGAAGGATCCGCTTCGGGGCCTGTGCACGGAGGAGAGCCGTGCTGGAATGTCCTGTCCCAGAGAGCAGGCTGGGCACCTCTCTGGCCCTTCAGGCTCGTGCTTTCCTGGCCACGTCCAAAGTGTACTCCCCGCCCCATGCCCCATGCCAGCTTCCTCTCTCTGCTCTGTTTTTTTTCTCCAAAGCACTGGTCACCATCCATCATAGTACTGGTCACACTTGTTTGTTTCATGTTTTGTTTCTCCCCCATTGGAATATAACTTCTCGAAGGGCAGGAGTTTCTGTCTCTATTTACAGCTGTGGCCCCAGCACCTAGAGCAGAGTCTGGTGCGTAGTTAGTGCTCAGTAGTTATTTGTTAAATGAATGAATAAAGCAAGACCTCTCTCCTTGTGGATCTGCGTGGCTTCCAGACCCGTGGGTCAGGCCCGCTCTGTCTTGTCCTCAGCCTCCTCCGGCTCATTGCGCTCTACTCTGCCTCTTTGCATCCATTCTGCCTGGGCCTGTGCCATGCTGGGGGAAGCTTGTCTCATTGCTTCTGTTGGTCTGGGAGTGTCAGGAGGTGAGGGGTTTTTGCTGAGAAAAGTGCAAGGAAAGGGAGACTTGAGGAGGTGAAAGAAGGGCTCTCACCTGCGGCTGCATCCCCTGCAGGCAGACACTGACTCGCTCTCCTTTGGCCCCGAAACAGTGGAAGTGGGTTTGCTTCTCCTGCTTTCATAGACCAGGAGAGCAAGACCAAGTATGCTGTTTGGGGCTGAGATTTTGCCCCCGACAGGCCTCTTGCACTTCCCACTGATCTGAGTGCCCGGCACTATTTCACCTCTTGGTCCATTCCCACGCCCTCCCCTCCCTGCTAAAAGGTATAACTTGGTGTCCTTGCCAGCCCAGTGGTTTGCTTCCTTTGACAGCGTGGGCGTTTTTCTGTGTTCTAGGGGTGCTTATCTGAGGCCCCGATCTGTGGCTGCTGCTTATAGGGACCCATTCTTGGGCATCGGCTTAGGGGTGAGTGGCTGGGCACAGTAGAAAGTGACCAGGGGCCTGGGGAGGGGGCGGGGAGGGTGATCAATCTTTCTGTTGTTTGGCTAATTTAGGGTTCTAAAACCAGTGGGAACAGGGACTTGTGGGGTGCAGCCTGGGTGATGGGTCCTCAATAGGAACCTCATCTATCTTCAGCTTTATGAATCCCAAAATAGGCGGTCCAATGCCTTCAAGAAAATGGCGCCCCTGAGGAATGGACACATGGATTCTTGGGCCTACCACCATCTCAGAAATCAGGACAAGTCTGTCTCCCAGTCTCTTCCCTTTTGGATAGGAGAGAACATGAGTCTGAGAACCTGATGGGAATGGATGAAATGATGGCTCTTGAGCTCCTTGCCCCTTGGTGTAAGTTGTTGTATAAATCCAAGAAAAGATGATGAGCTTAACTCTTCAAAATAACAAGCACCCAGAAGAGAAAACTGTACTTTGTATGTTTAAAGAAAAACCAGAAGCAGATTAAAAAAATCCGAGCCCTCATGGTGCAGTGGGAGAATTGTCTGCCATTGTCTGTGGGGTTTCTCCCTCCCTTTTGCACCATAACTCTATCTCCAGGCCCATGAGTCAGAGAGAGCCCGTGATGGATGGACGGATGGATGTGCCTTGTCGGTGTTTCACCACGATTTCCCTGGGGCAGTCTGTCTGTTGGCAGAGCACAGCCTCCCGAAAGATGGTATCTTTTGCAAACTCGACAGCTAACAGACAGCCCCTCTCTTTGTATATTTCCCCAAAGAAGAACTGTCTTAATCTGTTTTTTATATGGCATATTTTACTATAATCCATGTATGACTTGCAGGTTCCTAGTCTTCCATCCTGAGCCAAAAAACACACGAGGAGTCAGAGATTGCCTGAGCCTGGGCCATCCAGGCGTTTGCATTTTTAAATGACCTGGGATTTAATTACTCACCGTGCTCCCGTGCTGCACTTTTGGGCTCATCGCGCCTGCATCCTGTTAATGAGCTCAGTGGCACCTACAGCCCAGTGGAAGCTTTACTTTTGGTGTGTTGGGTGGCAGGCTTGGGGCACCTGTGTCAAAAGCCCGTGGCTCTGATCTGCACCTGAGCGATGCGTGCCCTGTCCAGAACCCCACCCAGAGTGAAGTCCATGCTCTTCACTGGCAATTTTTTTTCTTTGTGCTTTTTAAAAATTTTTTTTCCCAAAGACTTTTCTATGCTTCAATCCTTGTTTGTCTAAGAGGTTTTTTCTTATTTGGAAACCGATTTGCTTCGGTTTGCACAGAAGCTGTCTCTGGTGTGATGGATCGTGCTGGAAGTCACCCAAGGAGTATCTCTGTTCCCAATTAGAAGTGGAGGCAGAGCTGCTTGCGGGGGCCCGGGGAGGCGGCTGGCTTGGGTGACAGCTGCTGCCGCTCTGCAGAGAGTAACGATCCGTGGGTTTATATCCATGTGTATAAAATCAGGCTAATTTAAAGATGAATTATGTGTGTGTTTTGGACCATTTTCTTTTAATGTTAAATGTTTGATGGCTCTTGTCAGGTTGTGTGAGCCCCAAATTTGTGTGAGGTTCAAAATGAGCCTGCTTTTAAAGAATCACTAAATCCTCTATCTAGATGAGATGTATTAGAATAAAACCGAATCAATGAAACCCCTAAGGGCTGAAGAGGGAGCATGTCTAGGACACGCACTGTGCAGGCGCTTTGGGCCAATTACCTATTTCCCCCCCATCCCTCTAGACTTCCTGTGCCGGGAGTCAGAGAATGTACCCTCGCGTGGGGTGGAGGGAGGCTGACTGTTCACTCTGACCTCGCAGCCCTTACCCGTGGTGCTTGGAAACCAGGATCGGCTAGAACGCCACCCAGAAATGGCACTTGGCCACCTATCAAGTAGATGACGTTAAAAACCATACTTAATGCCCTTCTGTTTTCTGCCACGAGATCGTGGTAAACTTTACTTTTAATGCTGTAAACCAACCCTGTCCAATACAGTAGCCACGGGCCACTGTGGGATGCTTATGACTGTGGGATGCTTGAAGCATGGCTCTCTGAGTTGACATGGGTTGGGAGAATAAATTACACACGAGATTTTTTTTTTTTTTAAAAGGCGTTGTGAATGAAAGAATGTAAAATACCACATTATTAAAAAAATTGATTACATGTTGAAATGATAGTGATTTGGGGTTCTTGGGTTAGATACAATTCATTATTAAAACTAATTGTACCTGTTGCGTTTAAAAAAATGTGTTTAGAAAGTTTAAAATTCTATCAGTGGCTTGCATTCTATTTCTATTGGGCCGTGCTATTGTACTGTTAAAAATAGAATTATTCAAAAGTTGATGGTAATCACAAGGTAACATTTATAGGGCATTTACAACATCCCATGCTCTTGATATATATGATCTAATTTTGAATCTATGTTTGAATAGACAAAAAATAGATAAGCCTTGTTTCCCACTGTTTTTCACACTAGAATTTTTGTGGAACCTTTCAAAGTTTTTTTTAATGCAGTGTGTTACCTTGCTCAATTCTTCTACCAACCTGTGAAATAGATACTGTGATCATTCCCATTTAACAGAATTTAGGCATTGGAGATTTAGAGAGGTTTAAGTCTCTGGCCCCTTAACTAATACATGGCAAGGTGAGGGTTTGATCCAGATGTGTAAAAGCAGGGCTTAAGAGTCAACAAATATTTTGGTAATTAGGCAAAAGTGATGCCACAAATTTCTCTGTGACTCTGGGGAAGTCTCTATGTCTTTCTGGGCGCTACTTTCCTCGTGAAGGGATTAGGCCCTATTGGAAGTCCTTTCTAGCTCTCTGCATATAAGAGTCCATTTCACTCTTGAGTTTTGGTTTTACTCTCTCTCTCAATCCCTCAATAGTGCCCATCTGGTAAAGAACCAGAGGACCAAGTAGATTGAGTGGACCAACAGAGTAGACTGAATTATGGGAAAGCAGGACAGAGGAGTATTTAGCAGGAAAGAAAGAAGTAAGAAAGGAAGAAAAGAGAAGCAGGGGGAGGACATTCACAATGGAGAACAGTCTCCGTGGGGCCATACTGTTGTGGAAGGGTGGATCACGTACGAGGATATTCATATACAACAGAGCCTGAACCGTGACCCCAATCTGACCTCAGCCTCAGCAAAGAGCAACCTTTTATCTTAATATATGGAGAATCTAAGAATGCAGTGCAGATACACAAAGGCTTAGAAAAAGATGTTGCAAGGAAGGACCAAAGGGAAGGAAAGAAAGTACAGTTCCCACAGCCTAGAGATTAGGCGAACGGGTTCTGCGGGCAATTGGGGTCAAGGCTGGACTTCACCCCTGCCAGTGTAGGATAGTAAGCAAGTCCTAAGCCCTGTAAGCTGCAGTATCCTCATGGAATAATAGCTGTGCTCACCTTTTGGGTGGCGGCTGGCATCTGACACATAGCAGTGACAGCCTTGCAGCACTAGCAGTGTCTTCACTGTGTGCCAGCCTCTCTGTATGAATACAAACATACAGTGACCTTCGGGCGCCCAGCCTGGGCCTGTAAGTACGAATAAGAATTCAACAGGCTCTTGTCATGACCCTAACGGCATCTTGGAATGATTGTTTGGCTGCATTCTGTGTTAGTCTTGCTGTGTGGCTTTCCGTGAAGTTACTTAACTTCTCTGAGCCTCAGGTGGCTCATTTATAAATGAAGTGATTAAAGCAGATATCGCTAAGGCCTTCTTCAACTTGAAAATGCTCTGCAGTTCTGGAAATAGGATTTATTTAGTGTTGTGAAAGCTAAGGGGGTACTAAGAGATAAACTTCAGACACACACGACACACACATACACACACACACGCTAAATTTGAGAGATGGTGACCAGCTGTTCTCTTGATGGAGGAAAGGACATGAGGCAACATGCTTTGTTTTGGATTAGACATTTGGAAGCCTTTTCTGACTTGGGAGGAAGAGTAATCTGTCATCAGAGCAGGCTCTGGAGTTGCACGCTCTGAACTCACAAAAGTAGACAGTTGACTGTTTTTCTGACATTCAAATATAACTTCGTCCTCCAGCCTATGCTGACCCTCTGAACTAAGTAGATTTTCCCATTCTTTCTTTCTGTTGTTTTTTCTTCCCAGAGTACTCGTGACAGTTTGTAATTACGTATTTATTTTGCATTTAGCATTTAACATCTGTCTCTTTAGATTGTAACCCACCCAAAGCTAAAGGCTGGCACTGTCTTGCAGTGAGACTTGCAGTTGCTGGGCTTTGAGATGTTGCTGGGAGTTTTTGTTTGATTCACCCCCTATGGATGCTTCAAGCACAGTGGTTGTCACGTAGCAGGTTCTCAGTAAATACTCCTTGGAACAGTAGCCAGTGGATGAGCTTCAGATGTGGCTGACTTGGTGGCAGTACTTCTTGATGGAGGTGCATCCTTTGCTTGTCTTTGTTTGGTTAAAAAAAAATTCCAAAGACCTTGCCTGTAGCTTTCTTGTAGTCAAGGGACTTTTTCTGGGCCTGTCCTGAGTATGTATGTTTCATGAGTGTGAATGGCAGGCAGCCCTTCCTTGTAGATTGGGTAGCTTGATTCTGTGATGGGTGAACGTGGTGGAAGGAATTTCCATTCAAGTCAAACTAGAGCCAGGAGAGTAGGGCTTGCTAGTGCTGGTTATTTCCATTCCTCCCCCACACCGATCCACTCTGTCCTTTCCACTGCCCTGTGCCCTCAAAGCTGACCTTGGTGGGTTGTGTCGTCAGCTGGGATCCTCGCCTTCTAGTGTATGGTTGGGGTTGGCCACTGGAGACAACTGGGAGCATATTGAGCAGGAAGACATAGACAGAAGGAAAGAGAGACTAGGCTCTTTTGTCCTTTTGCTTTGATTCTCATGAGTTCACAGAGGAAGAAACAAACCTCCTTTGGGTTAGGAATTTGTGGTATTTCTGGAGAAAGAGGGTTAGCTTCTCTCTGGGCAGGATGGCTTTGGCTGGGTGGATATTGCTCATTTGGCCCCATATCCTCCAGTTCCAGGAAGCTGATCAAACTTTCATGCCTTCAGAAAAAATGGCATAGCACACAGGTTTTACAACTCCCAACTGTTGACCAGGGTCCTGTTTGGCACATGTGCTCTCTCTTCCCTGTTGCTGGACACCCATTGTGAGCAGAAGTGGGAGGGGATCATGGAGTTGCCAGACAAAAACTATCATGGAGGGAGAGAATAATAGTAATACTTGAGCCAACCTTGGTGTATTGCTTTAGACTTTTCAAAGCACTTTAACGTAAAGGAACACCTTTGTGTCTCACAAAACATCTAGCTACTGTTATCTGCACTTTGTAGATGTGGAAAAGAGTTCTGGGGTCCTCAGAGGTCTTGCCCAAACTTCCAGGGTCTGAGTGGCTGAAGCAGGACTGAGACTGAGCCTCTCTCGTGCCTTATGCACCTGGAGACCTCTCTACTCTGCCTCATTTGACTCCTAGGGCGCGGGCAGGGAACCAGGAATTGTGAACTGGAGATGGGTCCACCTCCTGTGTTCCTGTGTTGCCCAGAGGAGAGAGCGCAGCTGGTCTGAGTCTTGGTTCCCACATCCCCTCCAGGGTCATCCTTCTTGTCTCTGTCCCTCTTGTTTCTAGTGACTTGACTTTCTGTCCTTGTTTTTCAGAAGTGGAACTGCCCCTGAAGAAGGATGGATTCACCTCAGAAAGCACCACCCTTGAAGCCTTGCTCCGGGGGGAGGGGGTGGAGAAGAAGGTGGATGCCAGAGAGGAGGAGAGCATCCAGGAGATACAGGTATTGCTGGGCCCACTGTGGAGAGACCACCAGGGCACCACCACGGTGCTTCCAAAACCCTGTACCAGCTGCCTTGCTGGCTCCAGGGCCAGGGCTTCCTCTAGAACTGCTTCTTGGCACTGTGGTCCAGAAGCACGTGAATTCCTTTCTGATCTAACCTGACTCCAGAAGAAGGTATTGTTCCCTTCACCTCCATTCTTCTCTTCACCTCCCTATTTATTCATTCAAGATGTTATTGTTGAGCCTACAGTACATCAGGCGTTGGGTCCTGGGGGAAACCATGGTGAGCAGAACAGATTGAGTCGTCACCCCATGGAACAAGTAGTTCATGGCCCAGGCTTGAAACCTCAGGGTTACCTGCACCAGCTGGTCCTGAGTGAGTCCCTGCCTTACCTCTGTCCAGTTCCGTACAACCCAGCCTTGACTTTGGTTGACCAGTTGTCTCGGTTGTTCATCGCACTCCCCACCCTTTCTTCAGGGCCATATTGGAAGTTTCTGTCCAGGCAGGGTTGTTGCTCCTGTTCCCATGGCTCCTCCTCTCGTTACAGAACTACTGAGGCTCTTCTCACCAGCATTCACTGCTTGCTCTGTCCATTCCTGACTTGTTGGTTGTGAATACTCACAGCCAGATGCAATGGTTGGCACAGGGTATTCTAATATTAATTAATACAAATACTAAAGAAAAGCACTAATGAATAAACAGAATTTAATTATTAAAATTAAATGACATATTTTATCTTTTATGTTATATGCATGTATTATATTAAAATTGATCAGTTTTATTTCCCATTTGTTTTTATGTATACATTTATTAAAATGGTCATTACATTAATAAAAGTTAAATTTTGTGAGTTATGTCAAGTCAGGGGCTCTGCTACTGTGTCAAGTGTTGCACCCTTGGGGTCTTGCACATACCCAGTAGAGTCGGGCCCCAGTGGAGATCTGGGACAGATCCATGAGCCTGGCCTCCTCTGCATTCCTGTGCTCAGACTTGTCAACTGCTTTCCATTTAGTTGCTACAGCATGGCTGGTATTTGTTCCCTGCTCTATTTCCCTGGAGCTACCGCCTTAGTCAGGATCCTCAGTATTTGTCAAACACACCTCGAGTCATCGGCTACACCTGTCTTGCTCTTGCACTCAACCTCCAGCTTATCAGGAATCCGGTTGACTGCCTCCAACCTAAATCCAGAGTGCAGCCCCCCTCAGCACACCCACTGCCACCCCTGTCCCAAGCCACTCCTGCCTCTTGTGGGAACTCTGCCTATTGGTTTCTGTGTGGCCCCCTGCTAATGATGGAGGGGGAGCCCTTTAGGATCGAAGTCAGATCCTTCCATTTCTGTGCTTCCATGCTGCCAGAACACAAGGCCAGGCCCTGCTACCTCTCTCTGACTCACCTGCTCCCTCTTTTCCTGGCTCCTTTGCTCCAGAGTGACTTCTTGGTGCTACTCTGAGAACATTCCAGGCACACTCCTGCCTGGGGGCTCTGCCTCTGCGTCCTCTGCTTGCTAAGTCCTCTCCCAGACCCTCGTCTTCTCCTTTTCTCTCTCTCTTCTGCATGATGCTCCCCTGACCATCCTATGGGAGACACACTCTGTGTCTCGCTCGCCAGGTGCTCCACACCCTCTAACTCTGCTCTCTTTTCCCTTTTCTGCCTTCCCATAGCTCTTATCACCAGCTAACATATCTGTAACATAATGACTTATTTTATTATTGTTTATCTAATTCTGTCTGTTTTGCTCGCTGATCTATCTTGAGCACCCTAGGTAATGCGATGTAATATAATGTAATGATCTATGCATCTGAAGCACCCAAACAGTGCCTGGCACATAGTAGGTACACTGTAAATATTGTTGAATGACTGCACGAGTGAACGGGCTCCCATCCCATCCTTTGTCTTTCTACCTGCCCTGCTTTGCTATCTGACTTTTCATCCCCAAACAAAGCACTGTGTCATGCCCTTGTTTTAAAAATTTAGCTAAAACACTTTTGTTTTCTACTAAGTAAATCCCAAAGGATGAGCATGGCCTTCTTGGGTGTTCTGGCTCTGCTCCTAGGCTGGTTTCAGGCCTCCCCTCTCACTTCTTTACTTCTTCCCCTCGTGCCTGTGGCCAGGCTGTGCCTTTATCTCCATGTGTAACAGCTTTCTTCCCTCTTCATGTGTAAAGATCCCACCATCCTGCAGGCTCAGCCCCACTGCTACATTCCCCACAGAGCCTTGCTTGGTCCCTCATGGCAGGGGGGACCCCTTCTTGTCTCTGGCATTTCGTGTATGTAGTACTTTCTTCCTTGGTTTTTATTTGGTTGTTGTTTTTGGACTATTCAGGAATATCTCCCCTCCCCATTTCTTGAGTTTTGTATATTTTAAGTCAAGGTCTATTACACCTGCTTTGCCCTTTAGAGTCTTTTGGGTACAGTTAGTGTAATTTGACTGAATCTAACTGAATCTGTGAGTGGGACAGAGTATTGCCCAGAAACCTGGATGTGGCAGTGGCAGGTGGCCCTTCCCTTTACCCTGGTGGGGGGATTGAGCTCTTCTAGGCAGCCTTGCACCATTACATGGGTCCTCGTTGTTGACTCATCTTCATCATCTTCATCCCTCTGATGTGCATGACAGGCTGAGATGGTGCTAGAAGCTGAAAGCAGGACCTTAAGTCAGAAGAACTTATCTTTACTGGTCTTTATGTTATCAAAATAAAGGGACTATGTAGAAAATGAACTACATTTGTTCATTTTTCATTCATTCAACCAAAGCTGGTTGAGGGCCTCCTGTGAGCAGACACTGCTAGATTCTGGGGAACAGAGAAACCGAGAGCGGCCTGTTCCCTGCACCCATCCTTGTGTTCTGGTGTGGCATACAGACACAAAGCAGGTGGTTAAAGGGAGTAATTGCCTTTCAGGATAAATACCAGGAAGCGAACAGAGTGTGAAGACTTAGTGTAAGAGGAGGGACACGCTCTAGGAAGTGCTCTAAGGGAAACCAGGACTTAACCTGAGTCCTGTGGGATAAGGAGGAGCCAGCAAAGTGAGGACCCCTTGAAGTGCCTTCTGGACAGAGAAATGGTGAGCCTGAAGGCTCCAGACAGGACCACGGCCACAGTGTTGAAGGAACAGGTAGAAGGCTGACCGAAGTGGCCGGAGCCAGGGAGAGGGCTGAGTAAGGAGCTGGACAGTGAGCAGGGTCCAGACCATGTGGGATGTGGGAGAGGGTCTTCATTTCAAGAGAAGCTAAAAAAGAAGCCATTTAAGAATTTTAACCAGAACAGTGAGCTTGTTTCATCAAGATCCCTCTGGCTGCTCCATGGGGAGGAGACGTGATGCGAGACCAACATGGGAAGAGGGAATGTTACGATTTTCAGAGACAGTGGAGTCTTTAAAAAGGAATTCCTTCTTCTTCCTCCCCCCCTTCACCCCCTTCCACATAACCTCAAACTGTTGTTATCAACACTAAAAACTGTTCAGAGAAACAGGGGAAAGTTAATTTAAAATGTGTTTATTTTGGGCCTCCCTGGTGGCGCAGTGGGTTAAGCAACGCACCATGAAGCAAACCGCAGCCACTGCAGCACGAGTTCGATCCCTGCTGCCGGCCAGGGAGGGGACCCACATGGCGCGGCAGATCTCTCCTGCCTTGCCCGCTGCTCCCCTCAACAGTGTACTTCTGTTGATCTGCCTGTTCTGCTCCCTGCTCTCTGTGGTGAATCCTCTCACCTCCCCTCCACACCTCTGGCCTGTACCCCAGTGTTTGTATGCATAAATAAATAAATCTTTAAAAAAAATGTGTTTATTTTCCAGATCATATCCATGGACAGGTCAGAGGGGGGGATCGGCTGCATCTCTAGTTAACCCCCGCCCTTTGCTCCTAATACAGGATGCCCCTTGTTTCCTAAGCCCCTGAGAGGAGCTTGTGTGTCCTCCAGTTATGCTGAGGAGCTGTGTGCAGGCACTCCTGGTCCTCCAGTTACGTTGAGGGGCTTCCAGGGCCACGTTGCAGGAAACACCCACACTCTGGATGGCCGCGGCTCCATGCAAGCCTGGGGCACAGACCAGGGCCTCTAGGGTCATAGGGAGGCCCTGGGAAGAGGGAGGGATGATGCTGAGGGAGAAGGTGGTGTGGCCCTGGGCGTGGAGGCCAAGCAGCGCTGTGGGGGCCAGCGTGCCGCCTTCTGTCAGCCTTCTGCCTTCCAGCTGAGTCCATATCTCAGGTACAAACACTTTCATGATAAAAATGAGAGTAGACTCAGAATTGTACTGAGATGCCAGAGGCAATGGCCTTTAAATTTGAGGCTCTGGGGCTCTGGGAACTTAGCATGATTAAAGGACTTTCAAGACCCAGAAAATCTGTAAGGTGAGGATATGGGCACGACACCGGGGCTAGAGCACCGCCTCGCTGTTACTGCAGCTTCTCGGTGAAGGCTGTGGAGCATGTGACCGGTCATTGTCTGTCTTCCTGGTGGCTGGTGTTCCCACCTGCAGCTGTGATGCAGAGAGGCTTGCTCTGGCCAAGCTGACATTTCCCAGCAGGCAATGCTGTTGCTCTGTTAGATGATTGACCCAGAGACCCATAGGTGCTGTTAGCTGCTGGTTCCCTAAGCAAGCCAGAGAAGTAGACATGTTTTGTGTCCCGTGGGAGGGTTGATAATTAGCAATCTCCTGACCCTATGATTGGACTAGAACCCTCTGACCGGAGGCAGTAGGGGAAGGTGGCTGTAACTTACTCCTGAGCTTTGAGGACAGGCCAGAGGTATTCGTTGTCCAGAGGTACATGGACAGTGGTGGGGATACCACATGTCAGTGTGGTGTGTGCTGCCCTCTGAGCTTTTGCATAGCTGTGACAGTCACAGACCCCCACAGGAGGAGTGGATTTTACTCTTCCGTGTAATATGGTGCTGCTGCCTTTTTATCCCCATCTTATGCCAGCCTCTTCCTGAGCCCCTGAGCTCTGGTTGCACTGGCCTCATGGACAAGCCATGTTCTTCTCCCTGCCTCAGGGCATTTGTGCATGCCATTCCCTCTGACTATAATATTTTCTTCCACTCTGTCCCCATGATCAGCCAAGTCTTTGCTCATCCTTTCCATCTTAGCTTCCCTAGGTCACTTCCTCAGGTAAGCCTTACCAGGTCCCTGGATTAGGTAAGATTCCCTTCTAGGACTCCCTCATAGCAACTTGAATTTGCCTGTCACTGTAGCAGTTGTAATGATATGGGTGTCTATGTTGTTTAAATCTGCCCTCCACTCACTAGACTGCAGAGTTCACTTGAAACCAGGACTGTAACTGAGTTGTCTGACACCATACCCACCATTTGTCAGCACTAGACAAATGTTTGTTGATTGAATGAATGAATTTCTGTTTTATAACTGGGCCAACAGGCTTATGGAGAGGTCACACAACGAGCAAATAAAGAAACCCGCAGGACCCCTGAAGTGGAATCCAGTGAGCTCCATGCCTCTTCGTACTGGGTCTGGCTCTTCTGTCACCACCTTTGGCCCTCACTTAAACTTAGAGTTACATACCTTATCTTCCCCACCCTGCTTCCCTCCCCCAAAGGTATGAAGTGCTCAGGCCCCTATGTGAATGGCCTGCTGTGACATGCTGTGGAATTTGCAGGCACAGGAACTGGGAAAATCTGACCTTTGGCTGTGGTTTTGCTGTATGACCTTGAGTGGTTCACACTATTTTCAGCCTCAGTTTATTCACCTGTAAAATGGAAATTGGATTTTCTGCTGCAGTGTGACTCATGAGGCTGTTGCTCTTGAAGTGCCATTTCTGTTTTCATGAAAAACGTTGTTATTTTTTAAAAATTTACTGTTTTAAAAACATAACAATGGATGCTTATGAACAACAAATTAATGTCAAATTCTGGTCAAATGAACATAAAGTTACTTGTTTTCATCCTACAGGGCAGGGGTCCAGAATGATGGGGGAAGGAGAAGTGTATTTCATATTTTGGAGGTGATACTTTAGGAAGAGAAGGAAATTACATTAAAGGACGTTTTGACAGACCATCTCGAGCCCACATAGGAAACTGCTCCTACCAGAGCATTCTCTTTTGAGAAAATTCTTCTTAGGCAAAGGCAGTTGAAACAGGTCCTTGTTCTGGGAGGGCTTGCCTGGGGGTCTGAGAAGAGTGCTGGTACTGTGTGAGCTCCAAGTCCTGGCAGTTCTTGGGCACCTGGATTTCCACACAAAAGCATCTTCATTTTGTTAACAAACCACGAGAGAGCATAACAGCCCCGCATTACCCTCTGACGAATTTCTCCTTTGCATTTAATCTCTCACCCCCACCTACTTGTGCTTGTCATTTCAGAGGGTTTTGGAAAATGATGAAAATGTGGAAGAAGGAAATGAAGAAGAGGATTTAGAAGAGGATATTCCCAAGCGAAAGAATAGGACCAGAGGACGGGTAAGCTGGGGACGCCATGAGGGAGGGGAGATGGCGGAGACCCGGCTGGGCAAAGCACTGGTCCCAGATCCAGGTCCTGCTGCAGTTAGCTCAAGGTTGTAGCCACGGTCTTCCTCGCAGAGCTCAGCTGGGCCTCAAATAACGCTTTGTTCGGTGTCATTTAGTTATAATGTCGGTGAGGAAATAAAAAAACAATCCTGGTTGATGTTGAATGAAAGGACTTTATTTAAGGACTGTCTTTCATTAGATATGTCATTTTGCCGAAAGTCTCAGTTCTTAAGAAACTTTGGATGACCTTAAATGAAGACTTTCTTATTAGGAAAGAAAACTCTGGAAGAACCCTGAAGCCAGGTGATATCCTGCAAGGGTTTTGAGCTTGCAAGTGGGCGAAGAGGCACAGGAGGAAGATGAGGGTTGGGGAAGGTGGTGGGTGGGGCAGGTGAAGGCAGAGGATGAGGGCGACGTGGCGGTTGTCTGTGCTCCGCTGTTGTAAAATAAGACCGTTTCCTGTCCTGGGGGGCTGCCCAGACAGACAGAGTCAGGAGTCTTCTCTGAAGGGCACTGTACTAGGTAGAGTAGCTGCCAGCTGGGAAAGCATGGGGGCCATAGTGGGTGGCTCCCAAGTGGCTGGCGTGAGCCTTGGAGTCATTTGTACCTGGAAAATGGCAAGGAAGGACCAGAAGCCTGGGAAAATGGCAGAGGGGAAACTCATTGAAATAAAAGAATGGTTCAGGAGGGGAGGGAGCCAAGCCTTGGTAGTACATTCAGGTTGGTTCTCCGGAGTCCTCATGTTCAAACCCAAGGGGCTTTCTGTGGTCACCTTCAGGGTTCTACAAGGGTGTGGCTATTACCAGGTGAAGGGTCCAGGGTAAATTGCTGCTTCCCATCTAGAGAATGAACTTGCCTTGGCCTGTCTGGCCCCTTCAGGCTCCAGACCAGGCCTTTACCTTCCCACAGGCCAAGGCCAGTCCTTGGTGCCCCATGGGTTTGGGTTCAGTGGTTATTAGGGCAAGTCTGTCCATCCCCGTAGTTCTTGGGCCTATCAGAACGACATGAGAGCTTATCAAAATGCAGCTCCCTGGGACCAAGTCTTAGACATTCTGATTTAGCAGGGCCCCGGGAGCTCTCCGATTAGCCAGGTGATGGGGACAGGTGGCTTAGTGCCGCCCAGCCTGAGCTAAGTTGCTTCTAAGATGTGATGGCGAGTCCTTATATGTCGTAGTCACTGCCCGGCTTCAGCAATTATCAGTGTTTTGGCCATCTTCTTTTGCCGTTCTTTCCTCTCACTTTTTGTTGGCTTGTATGTTTAACTTTGTGTGTCTGTGATACTTTAAAGCAAGTCCTAGACATTTTATCTTTTAACTTACACATACCTCCATGTATTTTGCTAACAGATAACATTATAAAACTCAATAAAAAGAGCTATTCTAATATCTACTATCCAGCCTTAATTTTCTCTTGCTCTTCTAAAAAATGCCCCTTTTTTCAGTTGGTTTGCATGAAACTTAAGCCTTTTTGACTCCATAGTATTCATCTTCCTTGTTCTTCCTTACTGCACACATTTTATTTTTTTCATTCATGGCATTTATTTGTTGAAGAACTTGGATGGCTGGTCCTAGAGAATTTCTTAATCTAAATTTGGGCAGACTGGTGGAATTTTATATGTTCCTGTATCTTCATTTCTTAAAAGCTGGTGGTTTGAATGAGACTTGATTCAGTTCAGGATAACTGTATGTAGATATTAAGGGCAAGTGTCTCTTTTGGGTGGCAATGGACTCTTATTGCATCACACCAGAGGTGTCTGTTGTCCAGCTGTTCTGCTTTTAGTGGTTTGCCAGCTGATGAGTGGATTTGGGTGTCAGGCTGATTTCTCCTTAGGAAGTTCCCCACCAAGGTATCCCCTAAGTATCGTAGTGCTCATTGAGGAACTTGTCCAGACCCGTGGCTTCATTGGGGGTTACAAAATCATGGCTTTGGAATGCCACCATTCAAGGCTTTAGAATGTGGAATTTGGGGCCTTCGGTGAACTCAAATTCTGCCTCCAGGCTTGGTTCCTTCCCTCCCTCCCTCCCTCATCCCAAACCAGATGTTCACATCGTCACTCCCAACCTGAGTCTAGACAACTGGACTCACGCTCAGTGACTAGGAGTTTGCTATTTTACACACCAGCACAAATGTGGCCATAGCCGTTTATACTTCCCTGGCCCTTGCTATACACCAGGCCGTGTGACGAGGCTATAGATATAAGAGCTGCTGTGTCCAGTGAGAACTGAGAGCCTTCTACTGCATGCTTTTTTTCCTCCATGTCTTTTTGGCAGCACACTTGCTAATATTAAGAGAATGCAGAACATCTCATTATAATTTTTATATTGATTCATATCAAAATGATATCTTGGATATATTGGGTTAAATAAAATGTTATTGAAATTGATTGTACCTGTTACTCTTTTTACTCCTGTTTTTTTAAAAAACATAGCTACTGGAAAATTTAAAGTGACATATATGGCTTGCATTCTATTTCTATTGGCCAGTGCTGCTTCTTTCATTCCCGAAAGTGGTATTATTACTACCAGAGAGGTTAAGTAACTTGCTGAGGGTCATCCAACCTAGCAAAGAAAGAGGCAGGGTTTGAATACAAGTCTGTACTTTTTCCGCTAAGTCAGGCTGGCCCAGCACGTGCCCTGTGACTAATATTTTGAATGAATGATTAGATGGTGGAAAAAGGAAAAAAAAAAAATGTGTTGCGCTTCCGCTTCATGGGAGCTGAGGAACCTGAGCACAGTAAGTGGGCTGGGTGGGGATCTCCTGATGCTGGCCAAGATATAGCTGTGCAGTAACACTATACATGTCACCCATGGTGGGAGCTGTGGCAGGACCTGGAAGGGTGTAGCTGAGCTTTCTGAGAAGGAATTGGTTTGAAGATGTTTTGCCCACAGCCTCAATTAAGCCACCCTTTCAAGTGGTGTGTTAACTGGATTAATTTTTTTCCCATGTAATACTACTATTACGAAACAAATAATCTTATGTAAATAAAATTGAAATACTTAAAAAAACAAAGTGGAGTATTTAAGCTGCTGTTGTCTGCTGGAGAACTGCAGTCTGTCCCATTTCTGTGGTCAGGACTGAGAAGCAGTCAAGGCGCAGACAGTGTGGTCCCTGACTCCAGCATCGATTTCACCCCAGAGTTTGCTGGACATGTAGGGCCCCCGACCACACTCTGGTGGACGCCATTAAAGCCTGCACTTCAACAAGACCACTGTGATTTGAATGCTTGCTGTGGAAGCCATACTTGAGGTAGTGGTAACAAGGACAGTTGCTGACTTGTTTGAAATTGGATTCAGATCCCAGCTCTACCATTTACTAGACTAAGTGAATTATGTAACTTCTGTGGCCTTGACTAAATGATATAAGTCCTCAGGGCCTCAGTTGCATTATCATAAAAATGTTGGTCATAATCCTCAGCCGCCTTTGAGTACTTAAAAAGACTAGATATTATTAACAGGGTACAGGCAAGGGAACATCTCTGGGAGCTTTGGCAGTGGAGATTTCCTAAGATGAGATGCGGGAGAACTTCAGGTCCAACAATGAATAATTGGGTCCAGGGTAACTTTAGCTCAAGAAACCAGAGTTCTTTTTTTTTTTTTTTTATTAATTATATTTGACATCATTTGTATTCCCCAGGGAGTACCCACCGCCATTCCACCCGTGCACCATCACCTCAGTACCTTATGTACTTTCTGCCCTCATCCCCGTCTTTGCCCTCCCTCCTTCCCCTCCCCGCCATGGTCCCTTTGGTTTATCTTGGCTTTTTGGTCTTGTTGAGTTTTTTGTTTGCTTTTGGTTATAATCGCCCAATTCCTTGAGCTTATTCTTTGCTGTTGCTGTTGTTCTTTCATATTCCTCCTAATAGTGAAGCCATCCGATATTTTTCTCTTGCCTTCTGACTTGTTTCACTGAGTATAATTCCTTCTAGTTCCAGCCATGTTTCTAGAAATGTCCCTAGTTTCTCATTTTTGATTGCTGAATAATATTCCATTGTGTATATGTACCACATCTTCTTGATCCAGTCCTCTACTTTTGGGCATTTGGGTTGTTTCCAGGTTTTACCAATTACAAATAGTGCTTCAATAAACATAGGAGTACAGGTGCTCTTTTGGATCAGTGTTTTTGTGTCCTTTGGATAGATTTCTAGGAGCGGGATTGCTGGATCATCTGTTAGTTCCATTTCTAGTAGACTGAGGAACTGCCATACAGTCTTCCATAATGGTTGGATTAACTTGCATTCCCACCAGCAGTGTACTAGGGTTACTTTTCCTCCACATCCTCGCCAGCATTTGCTGTTGTTGATAAGAAACCAGAGTTCTTTAAAAGTCATGAAATTTCTGTGAGTCATCCATTTATTATCCATCCATCCTTCCATCCTTCCATGAATGAGTGAATTTTACTGATGCATTGTGATATAGTTGGGTGTTCCTCAAACTTTAATGTATGTATGATGCACCTGGTGATCTTGTCAGCATCTGCAGATCCTAATGCAGAAGGTCCAGGACTGGGGACTGAGTTTTGCCTGGTTAACAAGTTCCTGGTGATGGTGATACTGCTGGTGTGAGGATCTCACTTAAAATAACGAAAATGTATGGAGTGGTTCTCAGTTTCTTTTGGTCCCAGGAATTTTTTACTTAAAAATACTAGGGCCCCCAAAGTTGTTGTTTGGTGGGTTAAAATTATCGATACTTAACACATTAGAAATCAAAACAGAAAATATGTTAAGACTACACAAGTACCCAGGGCTGTAACTTCACCATGCCATGTAACCTCAGAAAAACTTCACTGTGCACTTGTGAGAGGAGAGAGTGAAACACTTCAAGTAACATTTTAGTACTATTATAAAAGTAGTTTTGACATTGTAGTCCTCCCCACCCCCCAAAAAAGGGATCAGGGACCCCTTGACCACTAGCTCTGTGAGTCCCGGTTGAGTATCTTTTAGTTGCATAAAACTCAATGGTTAAGCAGAAACGGGAACTATTTGAAAAGCTGCTGGACTATTGCTCCACATTTGAGCAATTTTTGAAGATTCAAACCTCAGGAAGTGTAAAAAAATGGTAGAGACTTAGGATTGGGAAAGAGTAAGGAGCCAAGGCAACTTCTAGCATCCGCTTTTCCCACTCTGTCTTCTCTCACATGAGTGCCTTTCCCATTTCTCTCTGCATGTGGCCCCATATTGAGGCTTGATTTAATGGGTTTCCTGCTCAAGTGGCCTGTAGTAAGCATTCCTTAGTTCCAAGTATATTGGAGATAGACTCTCACTGGAGAACCTTGGGTCAGGTGTCTACTCCTGAGTCAGCCAACTACTTGTGGCCAGTGGGGCAGGGCCATGTAGAATCATGGCTGCCATGGTTCCCTAGTGCATGAATGGGCGGTGGAATGGGCTGGGCAGTTCTCAGGGAGGACCGATATCTTTTGGACGGCCCACTTAAAAGTTTTCTATGATAGAGTCTGGACATCTGTGTTCTGCTTCTTCTACTGGCTCTGTGACTGGATCAGTCACAAATCCTCTTCGAAACTATTTCATCCAGTGTCAAATAGGAATCAAAGCATTCCTTGGTCTAACTCAGAGGGCATTATAGGAATTAATTAATATGTACAAAAGACCTTGGATGCTTTGTGCCCAGTATAGTGCTAAGTGTTGGGGGTTTATAATAGAGGATGAGAGACCTTGTTTGTTCTCAAGGACCTTGGAAATAAACTGAGGAGAAAGTACTAATAGTCATGATGCAATTAGAAAGCAGTAGGCTTCTGACTGTGCACTAAATGCAGTAAGAGTTGAGAGGAGAGAGAGTGATCAACATGGGCAGGGAGGGGAAATGATTATTGAGCACATCCTGTGGATATAGCACTGTCCTCTGTGGTTTCACACACCCTTTGCTCTGACAGCCTCAAAAGCTCTGTGATGGAGGTGTTGCTATGTCCATTTTACAGCTGAGAAAATTAAAGAAGAAACTTGTCCAAAGATCATAGCTAGTTTTTAAACCTATGTCCATCTTTAATTCTGATGCCCTTTTTTACTTCTCCTTGTGGCAAAAGTAAGATTCTTGGAGAAGTGGGAGGTGGCAGACTAGAGCATGGACAGAGGAGAGGCTGGCCCATGATAGGGATGGACAAAAACAAGGGTGTGGTCATAACTTGAGCATGAGCTGACCCTGATGGGCTTGCATTAGGTTTCCCTGAAGTGTCCTTGGGCCTTAGGTGGCCGTGAGTGAATGGATGTGTGAATGAATGAATGACCTTGGGTTCCCTGTCCTTCACTTGTTTTGTCTGATTAGTCTGGGAGTCGTACAGATGGATTGGGGAGGGCAATACAGAGGCAGAAGCCCAGCTGGTGGGTTGTTTGAGCAATTTAGAAGTCAGTTGATGAATTCTTGATTCAGATGTGGAATAGAAGACAAATGCCTAAGATGACCTTTGCAGGAGAAACAGTGGCACTTAAATATAGAGAATGAAGGAGAAAAAGTGAAGGTGATTGACGCACTGACCTACTGATTGATCCATTTATTCAGCAAACATTTATTAAATGCTTCCTCAGTGACTGGCCCCGTGCCCGTTTTGAATATTGTGGTGGCCCAAATAGACATGCTTTCTACCTTCATGTGGGGAGATGCACGTGTAATATAATGTCAGATGATGCCAAGTGCGGTAATGAAGTGGAAAGCAGGGAAAGAGAACAGGGGAGAGGGTCTGAGTGGGCATAATTGCTTGGGGGTGGGAGGCTTCTCTGAGGAGGTGACATTTCAGCAAGACAAGTAGGAGCCTGCATTTCAAAGCTGGAGATGTTCCAGGAGACAAGAGAATAGTCACACGAAGAATCCTTTGCAGATCCCCTCCATGTCCTGCGGCCGTGACCCTCATTTTGCAGTTGAGGAAACTGAGGTGCAGGGAGAGTGGGTGTGCGCAGTCAGCCCTGCAGAGTGAGATTAAACCCTGGCTCTCAGCAGGGTTCCCCTTCCCACTGGCAGCTCCCCCAGAAGTCCTTGTGCTTCCAGCCCCACACATTTCCTCCTTTTCTCCCAGGTGGTATTTTTAGTCACTCAGAGCCCCTTCCCTGAGTCGGCTGTTGCCTCCGTCATTCTGCTTGACTTGCTTTCACCTGCTTCCAGGCGGCTGTGACAGGGCCTCGGGCTGCACCCGTCAAGCTGTCCCTGGCTTTGCTGCTGGGGCGTGTGTGTGGGGTGAGGGCGGCTGGGGGTGACCACCCCTGGTGTCGTGGCGTGGCTGGTGGGCGGCCTGTCAGTGGCTGGGGGGTGACTGCTGGCGCCTCACAGCTCTCTCCTCAGGTCAACTCTGAGTTATGAGGGTGAGAGGAGGGGGCTGCTGGCTGTTGCCTGCAGGAGTGTAGTGGGAGGCAAAGAGAGAAAGACCAGTGGGAGGAGCGACAGAGGAAGGTAGAATTTTGTAATAGGTTTTAGAGGGAGACAAGCTGAGGAGGTGGTGGAGGTGGTAGCTTGGCAGGTGGTGTTGATTGTGGTGTGTGTGTGTGTGTGTGTGTGTGTGTGAGTGATCTCTGGCCTAGGGTGCAGGCCTTCCCACTGTTCAGTCCTCGGTGAGTATGTGTGAGTGTATGTGTGAGTGTGTGAGAACATCTCAGGCCTTTGGACTGCGAGGTTCCTGAGAGTGAATTTTCCAGGCCAGGCCCCCGAGACTGCTCCATTTACCCTGCACTCCAGGTTGCTGCCATATTTTATTACTTTTCTGTGGTTTCTTTCTCTCTGTCCCCAAAGACCCCAGCAGGCCTTTTCCTGGGTTGGGAGTTGGCTGCGCTTCACTACCAGAGAATGACCTGGAGGAGGCAAGGTGCTACACACGTGACCAGTGTGGGACTTACAAAGGTTTAAAAATAAACCTTGCTGAGTTCTCACAGCCACTGTCCCGGGGCTGCAGAACTGCCAGCTTCTTCTCTGGCTGGCCTTTGCTCTTGGTGAAGGTAGAGCTCACCCCACTCCCCCACCCCAGGCTACGCTGACCCTTCTAGAGATGTGCTCGGGCGGTGGGAGCAGGAGTGCACCCCGGGAAACTGTGAGGCAGTGAGCTCCGAGTCGCTGGCGGAGGCCTGAGGAAGACCGCAGAGGAGGCCTTGGCTGATGCCTTTCCCTATGGGGTAGGCGGAGCGGGGCAGGGAACGTCCTACATGGCCAGGCTTATGCCTTGGACCTGGATACTGCACTGGGCTGACCCTTGAGCAACTTGAGGGGGACCCTGTGTACAAGGGGGCCTGCGTGACGGCTGCCCTGTTTGCTCCCAACACACTCAACCTCTGTGCAGTGGGAAGGCCTGGGAGCTGGAGGAGTGGAGAGAGAGAGAGAGGGAGAGAGAGAGAGAGAGAGAGAGAGAGTGTGTGTGTGTAGGCTTTGCAGTGAGACTGTCCTGAGTTTACACCTTGCTCTGTGTTGGCAGCTGAACCACTTGGGGCAAGCTGCTCAACCTCCCTGGTGCTCCAGTCTCCTGATCTGTAAAATATCAGCACTAACTGGTGAATAGACGAGTGGCCTGAAGCAAGCGACCTAGCCTCTTGGTGCCTTACTCTTCTCACCTGTAGAATGGGGCAGTCACTGGTACCGATGCAGACTGAATGAGGAGATATGGGGAAGCGCTCACGGTCTCACAGGGCATGTGTGCTGGAACTGCAGTGATTGTCACAATAACAAGTGTCCCCGTCCCTGTGTCTTTCCAGGCCCGTGGCTCTGCAGGTGGCAGGAGGAGGCACGATGCCGCCTCCCAGGAAGACCACGACAAGCCCTACGTCTGTGACAGTAAGTACAGGCAGATGTGCTTTCCTCCCGGCCCTGCCCCACTCCTGTGCTTCCCTGGCTGTCAGCCCCCAGCCTCAGGCTCATTGCGGCTCCTCTTGGGTCTGCCCCGCAGTTCCCTTGCCTGCTGCCCTCACTGCCTCCTGCTGCTGCTGCTGCTGCTGCTGGTCCCCGCATTTCTGCATGAGGGAGAAGCAAGTCGGGGAGGCCTTTGGTGCCCTGCTCCTCTCTCTGGCAGTGCCCCCTTTGTGGCTTTTCTCCGATTCTCTTTACATTGTCTCCATAAGATTCATCCTCTATTTCTTTCTCTGTTTCAGAGAGTTACAAACAAAAGCATAACTCAAAATCCTCCGACAAAGGTACTTGGCTGCTGTGACTTTTCATTTGTTTCCCTTTCATTTTCTCTGTCTTTCTCTGTCTCTCTCTCTCTGTCCTGTTCTGTGTAGGGCAAAGTACGAATCTCTGATGGTGACTTAGGTCCATAATGGCCCTCAGTCCAGCTCCAGCTTTTCTTGCTTGCTTCCGAAATGTCTTCTGGAGGGTGACTGCCTGGCTTCTGGGTTTACTGCCTGCAGACAGAGCAGCGAGCAGGCAGCCGACGGGCCTCCAGAGACCTTGAGCCTCGGAGGGATGGCTGTCACCTGCCAGAGCCCTGGGTGGTGGGTGTAAATCTTGCCCTAGGTCCCTTCTCACTGTGTCGGGCTCATCTGCTCGTTGCACAACCAGGACAGCCCAAGCCACACTCCCTGGCCACCTTGCCTGCCTGCTTCTCCTCTCTGAGGTCACAGGGACCACAGCGAGAGGAGCGGGGACCTCACTGAGGCAGGACCCTGCATAGTGGTGCCTCTGGGTCGTGCCCGTCTTGCCATGTCTGGGTCTCCCTGCAAGCACAGAGCCCAGAGAAGGTGCGCACGGGGAGTTCATCTGGGTGAGGGTCCGTCTCCCCTTTTCACTGGCCTCTTTTGAGCTCGAAAGTTGTTCTCTGTCCGGTTGGAGAACATTTTGCTAGCACTGCGGCTCCACGATCATGGCCATCTTTGGGTTGCTTGACACCGCGCAGGCGACGTTCCTGAGTAGGCTCCCGACGGTGACATCTCCACCCAGTCATTGGGTCTCAGGAGTAGGAGGGAGCAGAGCCTGTGGGCTTGGCCATGTCAGGAGGTACCTGCTTGTGTCTGTGGCCCACTTCCTGAGTGGGGTTCAGTTTTGTTCTGATGCATCAAAACCCAAGCATGCTAGCCCTGGGGGGCTGGGGAGGGCCCCCGAGGCCCCATCGAGCAGCCCGGCAGCTGTGCCTCTGGCTGGAGCAGACACATTGGGAATGCTAACAGCCATTTCAGAACTGGGACGGTGGCCCCTGATTTGTCTTTTAAAAAGCTTTCTTTTCATGATGTGATTGTCTGCTACTGTAGATAGTGCTGTTATAGATTCGCTATCTCTCCCGCGCTCATTGGATTCTCAGCTGATAGTAATTCCACATATTCCCAGACACACCCGTGTGCCCGTCTTCACCCAACCTCGCTTCCTCCCTTCACTCCTTTGTCTGACGTCTGCCTCCTTTCACGTTATCGCCACCAAGCTCCCTGTAAGGATGTCTCCCTCTTGCCGCTCCCCTCTTTCTATAAAAAGTGCTTGCATCACAGCCTCTCCCCCATACTCCTGTGGCTTTGTTTAGGGGGCTCTGAGTGCCATTTTCTGTTTCCTTTTCCCCTCCCCACAGACTCTCTTCCTCCTCCTGTTTACCTTGTGCTGCTTGGAAGACCTAATCACAGGCCTGGTGTTGGCTTTCTGGAAGTCTCAGCCACTGATTTCTTGGCTATGGCTGCTCCAGTGCTGCCTCCCTCTTCCTCCCTTGGTGGAGCAAGGTCCCCTGTAGATTGCCCTCCTCTGTTCTGGCTCTCTTAGGAAATTGTATGGCAGCTCGGTGATTAATAGATTTATTTTTATCTGGTGCCCTTCAGACATATGATCCTTTGGGATAGAAATGACCTTTGGAGAGGTCATGAGGCCCATCCCTCCACCCTTGAACTGAGCAAGGAATGCTTTTAATAATCTCTAATGCATCCTAAGTAGAGAGGTGTCTGGTCACCTCCTGGAATGTCCCCTGGGATGGTGTTACCATCAGCTGCCCTTTCTTCCATGTCTCCAGCTGTGCTTTGAGTGATTGTTTTCTCCTTAATAGGACCTGAGATTTTTTCGTCCTATGGACCCTTTATCTTTGTGCCTCTTTTCCTAATAAGTAGGCAGAGGCAGTGTTTTTTCTATTCTGGAGGCCCTCTTAACATCCCTGGATTCTTGGTTTACTCAAGGCCACATCCCATAATCTCTGCAATGGCTTGCTCTGAATTCCCTTCCAGGTTTATATTTAAGACCAGCACTCACAGTGGAAGTTACGCCAAGGCCAAGCGGCTCAGAGAGTAACAGACACATTTCCTTGTTTATTTTACACATCAGCTCTTAACACAACCCAAGTGTAGAGAATAGAAGTATAGGGCCGCCCCCTGGCACTGTGCACTGTCTCACTGACTTCCATGCAGTGCCTGTGCTGACCCGGGTTAATGCCTCACCGGGTATGTGTTCTTTTCTACTTAGGCGTTTGATTATTCCTTCTTCCATAAATCACTCTACATTTGGCACTATACTGGGTCTCAATAAAGAGATATAATAATGTGTGACTTCAGTATACAAGGTTCAATTTAAAGACATTGCCCAGTAGTTACATTTCATTCGCCACAGAGTCACAATCTTTGCCATTTTTGTATCATATGTGGCTTGATTTGTATAATCCCCATTCCATCTTTCCCATTATTTATGAAAAAGTTAGGCCACCTTGGACCCTCTTACCTCTTTCTGGGTTTGTATGGAGAAGTGGTGGCTATTTTTCCGACGTGATTGTATTTAACCCTTCCTGATAGATAGCCTTAAATACAGTTGTCCTGTTATGTTTGGTCCAAGCTTCCCTTTCAAGATGGGTGGTTGAAATATTATCTAGCTGCTAATGTAGGTGACAGATAGTTTGTCTGTTGCCTTTCACTCAGCCATTGAATTTGTCCCCTCCTGAAGAACTATTAAATCATCTGGACATCATTTATTTTTCACCCAATTCATGGTATGTGTGTAGATGAGTGCTTGATTTTCTAGCAAGTAACCAATCTCCATTAATTCTCCTGAGGTTCACCAAGTTTAGGATTAGAGTTTTGTTTCGTCTCGTTCAATTTGTTGCTGAAGGACAATTGTTCATTACCCACAAGCCACACAAATGAAGCAATATGACTTTGTGGGGAAGGTTCTCAGGGTTGGTCAGAGTCAACCTGGACCACCTGCACAGAGGTAACCTAGATGCTTGTTAAAATGTGGGTTCTGGGCCTCCTTGGTGGCACGGCAGGTTGAGTACCTCACTGTGAAGCATCTGCTACACAGCAGCACGGGTTCGATCCCTGGCCAGGGAGAGGACCCACGTGGTGCCTTAGACCTCTCCTGCCTCGCCCGCTGCTCCCCTCAAGCAGTGTATTTCAGTCAATCTGTCTCTTCTGCTCCCCACTGTGTCTCTGGTGAATCCTCTCATCTCCCACGACTCTGGCCTGCACCCCAGTTTTGTATGCATAAGTAAGTAAAGACTTTTAAAAAAATAAGTAAAATAAAATGTGGGTTCCCTGGCCTTCCCTCGGAAGTTCTGCATTGGACCACTGTGGGCAGACCAAAGAACCTGCATTTTCCAGGGTTCCGCAGGGGACATTTATGAACACTGACTTTTGAGACTGTTTGGTCTACTCTGTTCAGATGTAAAGAGTTAAGGTCTCTGACTGCTCAGCCTTTTTTTATTATTCCCTGCTTTTTATGTCTGGAATTTCTAGAGTCTCCAGGCACTCCCCAGGCCGGGTGCCATTGGTTTGCACCATTGTTTTACTTGGTCTCTTTAGAATTTTTCCTTTCCAGTTCTTTCAAGCATTGATATAAATCTCAGCAGTCTAATATTAAACTTAGCAAACCAACACTTGACTTTAATTTTCTTAATAACTTTAAGTCCTAACAGTATCATTAGCTCTGCTTTATAGGTGGGAAGGTACCTGGGTATAGATACCTGCAGGGAATCATTGGGTTGGATGTCTGGGGTGTTTTAAAAATCATTTGAAATTCCCTCTTCTCTTCTTAACCTGCTCCCTACCCCAAGTTTTCTGTTAGCACCATTGGGCCAGACTTCTGATGAAATACCTACTTTTCCATTTTCTATTTCAAGGAGCATCATAAGAAAGAAGGATGGTGGTGATGGGGTGATACTCAGGGAGAGGGAGAATATTTTATCTCAAAGCATTAGTTATTTTAGGAGGAACGAATTACCTATTTGCTCTTTTGCTGGACACAGTGGAAGTGACTTGTGAGTTTTTGTTTTTCTCCTTCTTTGAAAATTAACAAAAATTTAAATTTAATTATATTGTGGAGTGAATATTTAGCATAAGATCTACCCTCAACGAATTTTAAAGTCTACAATATAGCAGGTCTGTAGCGCTTATTCATCTTGCTTGGCAGAAACATGCCTGTTGGCCTACAGTTTCCTATCTCCCCCTCTCCACTAGCCCCTGGCAAGTCCCACCCCATCTTTGATACTATGAATTTGACTATTTTGGATTGTTCATGTAAGTGGAGTCACGCGGTATTCGTTTTTTGTGACGGGCTTATTTTACTTGTCCTCATTTTTGAGGATGGATAGTATTTCACTGTGCACACCACATTTTCCTTATCCATCCATCTACTGAGGGACTTACTGTGGTTTAAGGTGGACTTCAAGTGTTGCAGTGAACACAGGAGTGCTAATGTCTTCTTGAGAACCTGATTTCAACTCTTTTGGGTAAATACCCAAAAGTGGGATTATTGGCTCATATGATCATTCTAGTTTTAAGTTTTGGAGGAATCTCCATGCTGTTTGCCAGAGCACCATTTTGCATTTCTACCAATAGCGTTCAAGGTCTCCAGTTTCTCCACATCCTCACCAACACTTAACTTCTGGTCCTAGTTTTCCCGATCATAGTGATAACGCCTGCTATGGGGGCTTACAGTGTGCACAGCACTGTCTTAAGCATTTTTTGATATCTGGTCTTATTTACTTGTTACTTTCAGAAAATCTCATTTTAGACTGCACTCAGACTTAGAGATGGAAGTTCTCAAAGAAGACAGCCTCTGCCCCTTGGCAATCTATCTTGGTATTTTCCTTTGGCCTCCTTCATTCTCTTGGCCCAAAGTTCAGCACACTCTGTTGGCCTCCTCCTTGCTTTTCTCAGTGTGCTGTTTCTTCAGAGAATGTTTATATCGGGAACCCATGGAGTAACAAGACCTGAGTCTTGGGTGCTTTTGTTCTAGGTTTCTTACCTTCTTTGTTTAGGAACCTTTGCATAACATACTGGCTTAGTTGGAGAGATTGAGAGATTTGCAGACTCTGCTAGCTCCTTTGGGCCCCAGGTGACCAGGCACAGCAGTATCAGCAAGTCCAGGAATAGCTTTCCCCACTTTCCCTACAATGACCGAGCTGAGAACGCTCAGATTGGCACCTGCGATGCAATCCTGAACAGATTTGCCCATTCTTTCTCCAGGCCTCCCTGGTCTACGCTGGGAGTGCCTCTGAGTAGCAGGAGGACCCACCCATGGGTCAGGACCCCCCGCTTCAAGGGGAAACCTTGTCTGTGGTTTCTGCCACTGATTCAGACCACATAACCCTTCCGTTCTTCACTAGCAGCACCTTCTGTGGCCACACACTCCTCATAAAAGGTACGGAGTTTGTATTCTTTCCCCGCTTCAGTGAGTTCCTGGCAGCAGGTGACTGGGAAAGAGATGTTTAGCTTTATCTCCAAACAGCTGACTGCTTCTGAGGTGCCACGAAAAAGAGACTGTTTAAGCATTTTACATTTGCTGTTTTTGTAAATCCCTATTTTCATGTTAAGAGGCAGGAATGGCTGATCTCACTTTTTTGTGGAGAAACAGGCCCAGGAGGTAAAGGGACTTTCTCAGGGAGCGGGCGGCCCTACATAAGCTGCCGGTTAGGTTCCATATGCCCTCCTACTCCGGAGTCTGGCTTTCCGGAGAGCTGAGGGAAAAACATGCTTTAAAAATGGATGAATGAAAACACACGTCTTGTTTGTGAGGTGTGACCCTGTCCATTGTTTAACTTCCTGTGTCAGGGAGCAGGCTGGACTCGGGTAGTAATTAGACCTGAAGTGGAATGGAGTGGATTATATGATTTTGAACCTTTTAAATTTAAATTTACTAAAATCAACCCATCCCTCCTCCCCCCCAAAATATCCCATCCCCAGTGAACTGGGGCATTTGGGTGGATTAATGATAAAAGGCAAACAGACTTGATGGAGGCCCTTGTGGGAGCGTGAGTCACCTCTGAGCTATGTCTGGTATTCTCACTTCAAGAGTGAGTCCTCTCAACTCAACCTCCATATCAGTAAGAACTTTGTTCCGCATCACCCTTACCCCACAGACATGTACTTTCACTTGTGTGACCCGTGATTGAAAATGTGGCCGCCTCATGATGCTGTCTCCCTTCTAGAAATCCTGTGGGGTTATGTCTATGTCCAGTTGGTGCAGTTTCAGAATAGGGTCTGGGGTCCTTCTAAAATGTCCTGCTTCTTGCTGGTGGCCTCCTGGAGGAGGACTACAGGCCAAGAGTCTAGTCCTGATCCTACCCCTCAGTGGCTACCATTCTTCTGTTGTCAGTGGAGGTGTGTGTGTGTGTGTGTGTGTGGGGAGCATCCTTTCTTTTGTTTCCAGACTGCCCTGATCAGCGCCCCTTCCCCACCCTGGACTCCTTTCTCCTAGGCGGCTGTTTAACAGTGAGGCTCTTTGGCCAGGAGACGAGATGTTGGGCCAAGGCTATCGCGCAGACTGCCGGCTTGGCCTACAGAGCCACAGAGCCCCATGGTGGGTGGAGTAGTGCGTGTGGTCGCCACAGCTCGCACCAGAGGCAGCTCCAGGACACCTGCTTGGCCTTAGCCTCCTGAAATTCACTCTGGTTTCCCCATACCTGACTGCACGGGGAGAATCAGTCTTATTAAAGATGTTTTTGAGGGCACTGGGGCCCCACATTCTCTCAGGCTCATGTGCTTTCAGCTCCCAGCAGCAGTGGAAAAGGCAATACCGCGGCCTTCAGGCTGGCTGCCCTTGTCGCTGAAGGGAAGCTGGGCTCATCACTCAGTTGTCGCAGCTATTATCCTGCGACACCTTGTGTGGTGGGGGGTGTGGGGGACGGGTGGGAAAGGCGCCGGGCCCCAGAAACTTGATTTGTGGAGCAGGGCCCGTGGCCTGGGATGGCTCCCTGGGGATTGAGTGTATTTGTTACAGCAGAGCTGGGCCTGTTTAAATATTTAAATGCCATCGTGTGTCATGGACACAGGTTGCAGTGTCCCAGCAAGACTGGCCAGAGGCAGGAGAGGGGCTGAAGTTTCCCTTTGAAACCTCCTAAGTGCACCCTCTTCTTTCTTTGCTCCTCCGGCCTGCCCTGCCCCTTCTGTGACCCTGATCCCCTCAAGAATCTTATCTGTCGAGCACCAACCTAGGTTTGCCTTTTTTGGGTTGTAACCCACAGTCTCTTGAGTTATTGTCTCATCCCTTTGACCCTTGTTCTCAACTGTTACTTGATGCAAACTTTGTGGCATATAATTCCTATGAAAATATGGATGAGCATTGACAGGTATATGTAGATGTTCTTTTTATTTAAAAATTTTTTTCTATGGAAATAGTATAGGTTCAGTGCAGAAAATTCAGGCATAACAGATGTGCAAAAAGGGAAATAGAAAAGTCACCCTTAATCTTACTCCTCAGAATTTACTCACATTTTGTTGTGTTGTATATTTAGGATTCTCTCCCTCTGTCTCTGCCCACACACATAAAACCCCAGTGAATGACACGTGCCATTTTAGCCATCTCCCATTCCCTAGTACATAACACACATCTCCCCATGTCTTAGGGCCACGTGGTGCTCCCTTATATGGACGTGTCCCCATTGCCTCATTCAGTAGCTGGGTCTTCCAGTTGTTGCTCCTCTATCTGATGGCTCCTTAGTCTTGAGACAGTTGAAAATTCGCTCACTTTTGAAAACAACACAACAGCTGTATCTTCATGTGTGTATTTCCGAGACACCCGATGGTGTGGGCAAAGGGCCTGGTGCGCCACCTGTGGTGTTCATGAGAGAAAAATCCACAGAACCTGGCAGGGGGTGGAAGGCTGAGGTATGGGAGAGGAAGGTGGCCATGGTGACTAGAGGTTTTGCTACTGAGTAGTGGAGACACGAAGGGAAATTGAACTAGAACATTCTAGCGGGGGAAGTAGTTTTGGGAAGTGGTGAAACTTTGACAATTGAATTTGTGGAAATGGCAGGACATCCAGGCAGAAATGTCTAACAGATGCTAATGGACATTTGCTTCCCCAAAGTTATGAGGTGTCTACGGTGATGCCACAGGTGGTGGGTGTCTGCCTCACGTGAGGGTCAGTGAAGTGCACTAAGTAGGCTGGGCTCACATGGGGGCCTGCTCTGCATCTGAGCTACATTTCTGTGAAACAGTCATCTGGGGACCCACATAGACCCCAGGTGTCTGGGCTGCCACACATTGGTCATGGTTCTGGATTTTTACTTTTCTCTGTTTATCTTCCCCAGAAATGTTGACAATTATATTTATATTTAATGTAGAATTACAAAATTATATTTTACTCCATAAGCTAATTAAAGACATGCTAAGTTGGACTCACTAGGATAGTCAAAGACCCTTTTCCTAGAAGGGATGATGATTGGAAGAGGGTTTTCAGGTCAGAAGCCCAGGACTTGAACCTTTGCTATGTTACTTCATCGCCATGACCTTGGGCAAAGCACAAAACCTCTTTGGGCCTCGATTTCCTTTCTGCCAAGTAAGGGTGGTAAGATTAACCTTCCAGAGTTTGCAAAAAGGTTAAATGAGCCACATGTCAAAATATTTAGCTCACTTCCTGGTTCATAGATGTGCTCCATAAATATACATAAATACCAAAATAGGAAGGGGTACTTATTTCATACTGAGATTGGGTCCCAGTGTGTTCCATGCACAGACTGCTGGAGTTGCCAGGCACCAGGGAGATAGTCGAGTAAAGTCAAACGAACTACAAAAACTAGCAACTGTTTTTTGCATACACGTTGTGCTGAACACTGGGCTAAGTACCTTCCACGGATAGACACATCCGGTTCTCTCAACACCTGGAAGGACAAGCTAGTCTTAGCCCCATTTTATAGACTCAGAAACCGAGGTTTGCAAGGTCACACACTGACCCAGGAGGGCTGACCCCAGAGTTCACCAGAATTCTGTTCCCTGACTTCTCTGCTGGGCAGGAATGAGTCCCAATGACACATTCAATACTTCGTTTTGGGGAGTTCCTGCATTTCTCAGCTGGGGATCCAGAATGAGATATTTTGAAGTGAAAATTTTGTTGCTTATCTCCATTTTTTTTCTTTTTTTTTAAACTGGGACTCACATTCATATACATTAAATGTCAAAAATCACCTGAACGCACACCCTGAGGAAGATACGGGACGTCTGATCCCTGGCACCTGATGGGCCTGTCTGTGGGCTCCCGCCTGCTACATGTCAGTGCCAGGCCCTCGGGAATGGTTCTCAGAAATCAAGACATCACACCTCACCCCTACTCCAGCTGCCTGTGTTTCTACCCAGAATAATTCAGTTTAAAATAAGCATTCAGGGTGGCCCGAAGGAAGGCAGCTGCAGCCTGGCTCGCTGGAGTAGGAGAGAGGCGTAGGTAACTCCTGGGTGTCCCAGAGAGATGACGCACAGGAGACACACAGGTGTCAGAGGACCCAGAGGAAAGAGTCATGAAGTGCTAGAATGGAAGGCCTTGGAGGTCACCTGACAGAGCCCTGTGTTTTGCACCGGGGGAATCCAAGACTTAGTGAGATGTGGGATTTATCCAAGAGGGCATAACACGTTAGCGTGAGACGGGGCTAGAGCCTGGAGCTCCAGAGGGTCACCCATCCCCCTGGCTCTGGGCTCAAGGAGGAGGGGTGTGGGGAGCCATGCGCTTGCCCAGGAGAGCATCCTGGTGCCTAAACACTGCAGCACCTGGAGCCGCCTGCGGTCTCCACTTTATTACTTGAGCTCAGTAGAGTTACCATTTGCGCTTGAAACACCTGTATATTTAAAATAATTGTAGGGATTAAACCTCTCCTTGAGTATACAAGTCTGAGCTGGTGGCCTTTTGAACTATCCCTGGGTTCTGTCCCACGCCGAGTCATGGCAGGCCTTTTCTCATGTGGGGGCTCTCCCCACCTTGGGTGACCAGTGGTAGGTGTTTCTCTAGCCCCAGATGGTTCTGCAGAGAGAAGGTGGAGGGTGATGGGGGAGGTGTGGGGAGCCCTAAACTTCTGTGAACCAGTCTGGCAGGGGGCGAGCACCCTGCTGCGGCCCCAGCAAGCACTGGGTTCCATTCAGAAGGGCAAGATGGGGAGAATCTGGTGACAGATGATTATGAGGGTATGGATAGGATAAGCAGACCAGGGAGAAGGAGGGGGAAACCCGCCTCATCCTCGTCCCAAGGGTCCCACCTGGCTCCTGGGAGTCTCCTCTCCCAGGAGGGGCAGCCCCTGCACCACAGCTGCTCAAGCAGGGACCAGCGGGGCGCAGTCTTGTCTTCCCTCTGCACCCTCCACTCTCTTGCCAGCAACCCACTGGCCACACTGCCAGAAGTAGAGAGCCGGGCCATGGGCATGAGGAGGGTGCAAATCCAGACGACAGGTGACAAACTAGCGCAGGGGGTGGGGTCCAAAGCCAGGTGGATCTGAGTTCAGATTGGGGCTCCACCATTTAGACTTACTTCAGGTCCCTCAGACGCACTTTCCTCAACTGTAAAATGGGGAGTGGTTGTGGGAGTCGGGTTGGGCTGTGTGGGCTGCCTTGGTGGCTGGGCAGATGACAGGCCCTGCAGGCACTTTGAGGAGGGCGAGCTGAGCTACTGTGCGAGGGAAGTGCGTCCTAAACACTGTCCGTAAGTGCCACAGGGCAGAGCTGGGAATGAGAGGCGGCCAGGTGCCTCCCAAGGCCCAGGCTTTGTCTCTGGGACGCTCATCCCGTAATTGCTTTCAGTCACTGCTTTCAGTCTCTCGGAAACCACTGGCTCAGATACCCACTGCGTGCTCCAAGTTGGGCTGATGAAAATGTGCCAGAGTCATTAAGTTATCAGTGGGGAAGGCGGCAGCTTCTCCCCGGCAGGAAGGATTTTGCTGTCTGCTGCAGCCGCTTTGTTCACACAAACTGCCCCTAGCTCTCCCCCTCCTCCTTCTTTCTTCCTGCTTTCCCTCCCCCTCCCCCTGCTCTTTCTTCCCCCAAGGGGCAAGTGGGATAGGGTTGGAGTGGGGGGTATGCTGTAAATATTCTGGGGCAACACTGAAGGCATTCGTAACTCCAGACAGGAGGTCCTGCTGGAGAATCCAGCTCTGGATTGGCAAGTGGGCAAGCACTATTTCTGCAGCTTGACAGATGGATCCGCCCCAGGGGAAGGAGAGAGAGG
Source organism: Galemys pyrenaicus (assembly GCA_019455555.1). NCBI lineage: Eukaryota > Metazoa > Chordata > Mammalia > Eulipotyphla > Talpidae > Galemys > Galemys pyrenaicus. The sequence continues at coordinate 1,596,916 of JAGFMF010012094.1, read as the reverse complement.
CAGGCAAGCTGGACCTTCCTTATTGTCACAGCCATTCCGCTCCATGTGTGCTGTGCCAGGAACACAAAATCCAGGTGCATGCCCGCCAAGGTGAAAAGCAGGACCTTGGGTTGTGCACAGGCAGGCTCGACTAGTCCCAGGGGTGACGGCTTCAGAGGTGCATGACGCAAAGGCGCTTGCTCCAGGGAAGGATATTGGAATGGGAGGTTGGGGGCACAGTCTTCTTTGAATGCTTCAGCAGTCTTGGGGCTCCGTCTGATTCCACACGACAGATAATTCCAGAGTGAGATTGCTGACATGATAAAAGGATAGCAGATGGTTCTAATACTTTATTTTCAGAATGTAGCTTTCCCACCCTCTTTTTCTTGTTACACCATCACCCCAGACTTCAGAGGGGAAGCTGCTAGTTCGCCCCCATCCCCCTCCCCCTTTGGATTTTCCCCCTTTGCTGACCTGCTTTGATGGCAGCAGTGATAATGACAGCTGACACTGGCTGGGACTGTGGGCCAGGCGCTGTTTGAAATGTGTTCCCACGTGACCCTCATGGCCGTGAGGTAGGTGTGTGCTGCCACCACGCTTCTTTCCAGAGGGGATGCTGAGGTACAGAGAGGTGTTGCCGAAAGTCCAAGATCGCACAAGCTAGTGGCAGAACCTGGATTTGAACCCAGACAGTTCTGATCCAGCCTCCCCACTGCAGACCCTGCCTCTGAAGGCAGGGCTGACCCAGGAGCAGGGCCAGAGGCTGACGGCACTGAAGTGACCACCACTGAGTGGCCTGCCCTGGTCAGAGTGCCAGGGCCACTTCATGGGGGACTTTTACTTCCAACTCATGGCTGTGGGGTCCTGTATTCACAGCAGCTGCTCTTATTTTACCAGGTTGACAGGAATAACTTGGTCCCAGTTCTCCACCCCTAGCCCCCACAAGCTTCTAGGAGCCGCTACGTAATTTTACAGGGCCCTGTGCCAAGTGAAAATGAGGAGTTCTTTGTTCAGTAAGTATTAAGGACTTCAAGATGGTGGCACCAAAGCATTCAACCAAGCCTGGGGCCCTTCTGAGCATGGACCCTGTCTGAAGGCACAGATCGTACCCCCATGAAGCTGGCCCCCAAGTGTTCGGACTGGCAGGAAGATGTGATTAAACAGAGAATGAGAACGGTGCTGGATTTTCCTTCTGCAAGCCAGTCAAAGCAGGATTTCCATGCTGTTTCTTTCCATCTGAATGTGGCAGTCTGATGCAGATGCATTTCAACCAGAATAAATCTTAAAAATCTCCTGTCCCTAGGATGAAGTCATTTTCAGGGCTGAGACTTGGGTCATAAGCTGTGTGCTGGGGTTAAGCATTTTATTCTGTTATCTCCAGCCCCTCCTAACCCTGCCTTCCTAACGCCATTCTTCCTCTCTCCTTCCCTTTTGCCTGTTCGTTGACCTACTGTTTTGGAGAACTAGCTCTGCTCAGCCTCCTCAAAGCCTCAGTCCCCACCCATCCCTTTTGCCCCCAGCCTCACTGTTTCCTCCTTACACAGCCATGCTGGAAGGGAAAGCCTGTGGGCACCATCACCACTTCCTCATTTCTGGGAGCCTCCTAGCTCCCTGAAGTCTGTCTTGTCCTCCAAGATATTGCAATTAAGTAACTAATTGTCAATCCAGTGCTCTCTTCTCAGTCCCCACCTGCTTGACCCTTCTTAGGCACCTGGCATTATTCTGTCCCCAAGTCTAGTCATCTGTAAAATGGGGATGGCGGTTGCTGAGAGCAAATTTACTTGGAGCCCCAGAATGGGCCTGGCATGTGGTGCACCCTCGAGAGCTGTTGTGCTGGGGGTGGGATTGCTGCTCTCATCTAAAATCCCTGCTCCGTCGCCTTATGTTGCTCCCTCCTGTGTGAGTCTTTCCTAACATATGTAAGAAAAAAAATGAGTTCCTTATTCTCCACTAGACTCTTCATATTCTTGTGTCTCCTGAGTCTCTCTTGTGTACACACCTTCCCTTTTTCTCTCCACACTCTGCTGACTCTTTTTTCCATATCCACACTTTCCACTGCCACCTTGTCACCTCCAAATCCACCTCTTTTTATTTTAAAAACATTTATTTTATTTATGGATACAAGACCTAGGGTGTAGGGCAGAGGTGTGGGGGTGAGAGGACTCACCAGAGACAGAGTGGGGAGCAGAACAGGCAGATCGACTGAAACACACTGCTGAGGGCAGCAGTGGGCGAGGCAGAAGAGGTCTGCTGCAACATGTGGGTCCCCTCCCTGGTTGGGGATCGAACTCGTGTTACAGTGGCTACAGATAGTTTGATAGTGCTGCCACTTAACTCCTTGCGCCACTAGGGAGGCCCTCTACCTCTCTTTCCTAAGCTCCAAGTGTGCAAGCCAACCCCAGGATGAACTCATTTTCTTCCTTTCTTAAACCTGGGTTTCCTCCTGCTTCCTTCTCCCCAAGTCAGAAATCTGGGTGTTTTTGCTGCTTCCCTCATCTGACACTGAGTGCTGGCCACCAGTCTGGCCCCTTGCTGGTCACTGGAGATACAGCAGGGTGCAAACGAACGCGTCACGCTGTCACACAGTTGCTGGCAGGAGACACACATTCTGATACACAATTAGTCCTAGGAAGGTAATAAACTGGGGTCCTAATTTTAATGGGAAAGGCTTCCCTGGGGAAGGACATTTGAACTGATATCTGCAGGATGAGGAAGCATTTATCAGCTAAATTGGGGCCGGGGGATAGTCTAGGCAGACGAAAGAGCTTGAGCAAAGACTCTGTGGTGGGGGTGAAAAACACATTGAAGAAGTACAAAGGGCAGGGGGTAGAGGAGGAGGGGGGTATGGCTGGGGAGGTGGTGGGGGGTAGGGTGAGGGGGACGATTCCCAGCCAGGGAGCCTGTGTTAGTCTCTCCGGGCTCCTCCTCACTGCTCATGCTACTCCATCTCACCTGATTCTCTTTTAAGCTCTCTCCCATCCTGAAGTCCTCATTGTTCACACACAGAAAATTAAAATACCTCCTGCCACCTTCAAATCCATTTTGTGCACCACAGTCTTAAGTGATATTTCTAAAGCATAAACCTGATTAAGTTGGCCCCCGGGATCCAGTTCTTTCCCTGGCTCCCCGCTGGCAGGATAGAGTCCTGCCCTACTTCCTCTCTTGTTAGTCCCCTTCACAGTGGCTCTGCTGACTTGCCTGCAGGTCCCCAAAAATGCTGGGCAGATTGTGCTTTGGCACCTGAGTGCCCTTACCTTTTTTGTCTGCTCATCTCCCTGGGGTGACTCACCCCACCTCTCCCAGGGAGCTGTCCCCCTCTCCCTCAGGCCCGTGTGTTGGCCTCTCCTCTTGGCCAAGTACATGCTCACCTGGTGTATTTGTCCCACCTCTCTCCTTGCTTACTGACATGTGTGCTACCTTGTGAGACTGGGATGCTGGAGGGAGGGAAGTTCAAGGAGGCCTCTCTCTCCATCTGGGGCCACAGAGCTGGGCACGTTTTAAATGTCCCATCAGTGTTTTCTTGCAGACCTGGTGGTGAAGGAGTGATATGGCACAAGCAGATGGAGACATGAAGTCCCACCTAGATAGCTGTGTAGATAGGGGCCTGGCAAAGGGTCTGGGTGCCAGGGTGGCCATGTGCTGTCTGGCTCTATTTCTAATAATTGAACACAGGCCTTGGGATTGCTTCCCACTGACCTGGCTTCTACCTGCAGCCATCCAGATGGCCAAGTGCAGGCAGGGCGGGCAGTCATGAGCAGATTTGATCTTCTAGTATGTGGTTCTCAAACCAGTGATGGTTCTCAAACCATCAGAATCACCTGGAGAGTTTGTTTAAATGCAAACCATGTAAAAACAAACCATGTGGCCACACACTCAGAGTTCCTGATTGACCAGGTCTGGGGCAGAGCCTGGGAATCTGCATTTCTTACAAGTTTCCAGGTGAAGCTGATGGTGGTCCGGGGATGACTCCTTGGGAATCTCTCCTCTAAAGAAAGGGTTTGCTATAAAAAATTATTACTCACTGTGGTGTTGGGGAAGGAGCCACAGCAAGTTCTTTGCTTGGGTTTGGTTTTGTAGGTCTTTAGGACTAAGTATGAGATTTATGTGGCTAGGTGGATCAGCTTCTACACACTTACCACCTCCTCCTCCAGCTCCTGGTTTTCCCTACAAAATGTTTCTGTGCTCATTTGTCAGCTCTTCCATCAGTATATTTTGAAAGTGTATTCTGTCACGGCAGCATAGAAGTTGATGTCAAGATGAAATTCACGTGAACTGTCCTTTAGAGAGATCTCCAGCACACACATCACTATAATTCAAGGAACTCAAAGATGGAAAGTGAGCTCCCCATCACTGGCCCATGACAGGCTTCTAGAGTAATAGTGGGAATAAGGCATTTTGTTCGATAGACCAAATGATTGTCAAGATCCTGAAAATTCTGTGATTAAGGAAGACAGTGGAGTTGTCTAACAAAATGGCACAAGTGGAGTTCTGTACAGTGTCTAGTGGGAGAGCTGAGGCCTCCTGGAAATATGGATATGATCTTTTTTTTAAAGATTTATTTATTTATGCATACAAGAGCCTGGTACAGGCCAGAGTCGTGGGAGATGAGAGGATTCACCAGACAGAGTGGGGAGCAGAACAGGCAGACTGACTGAAACACACTGCTGAGGGCAGCAGCGGGTGAGGCAGGAGAGGTCTGCTATGCCGTGTGGGTCCCCTCCCTGGCCGGAGGCAGGCATTGAACCCATGTTGCAGTGGCTGTGGTTTGTTTCATAGTTTAACCCACTGCGCCACCAGGGAGGCCCTGATCTTCCTATTTTTAATAAACATTTATTCTTCACCAATGGTGTGCTTGGTGATAAGATGGATTTATATCCAGTGGCCTCATAATTTTCTGTTTATTGACCTCAGGTCATTTAAAAGGCTAAATAGAAAAAGCTGCAGGCCGGCCCAGAGTGTGAGCTGCAGGGGCCTCTGAGTCAAATGGGAATTGAGATGTATAGTGCCATTTTATTTTTTTGCAATATTTACGCAAGCGTGTGCAGCAAAGAAAGCGAGAGAGAGACTAGCCAATTGTAGGGCCTGAATTTATAGTTAGTCACTAGATTGGATTTTAGACTCTCACCTTATAAAGAAAGTCTAGGCAATTGGCGGGTCGCATAATCTGAGGTTGGGGTCAAAGTCCTTCTTGCAGGAGGCTCTGGGACTTAAATGTGACAGACCAAGCTGAAGCCTCTTGCCCCTCATTACCACTTATTGAGCATCTTTTATGTGCTGGGTACTGGCTGAGATGCTTTACAAATGTTATTTGTAATTTTTCAAAGTAATTAGTAATCTCATGATTTTCAGATAAAAGACACAGAATAGATGTCTTGTCTAATTGTATTCAGCACAAGTCCCCAATTTATGTTTGGAAGTTAACATAACCATAAAATTGAAATGTGATTAAAGTCCAAAAATTATAGACCCATCTCAAGTCTGAGTATAGATGCAAAATGCAAAATTGGCAAGTAGAATGTGGTGGGGCATTGAATGGGCAACAATCTGACCAAAGCGAGGGCGTTCTAGGGAGGAGGTGGGGTGCAGTCCAGGAGTCGTTAGGAAATCACCGCAATTCACTGTATCAACAAACTAAAGGGTTTACTGTATCAGCAGATGCTGAAAGGGTGGCCAATAAAATTCGCCTATAATAAAACTCTAAAGCAGGAATAAAAGAAACTACTGAAATTTGTTGAAGATTAAAAATTATCCATGATTCATTCTAAAAAAGTGAAACACTAAATCCTATTTCATTAAAATAGGAAATGCTTGTTTTTACTAGTTTTAAATATTACCTTGGGGACTCATCTATACAGGTTAAGAAGATAAAACAGTTGGTATAAAGATAAGAAAGAAGAAATAAAGCGATCTAGTTTTGCCAATAGCTGCATAGTAGGTCCTTTTGCTGGTTTCACTTCTTCAGGTTTTAGTTACCCATGGGCAACTGTGGTCTGAAGACATTATGTATAACAAGATACCGAAAGAGAAAGAGAGGAGAGAGAGAACCATATTCACAGGCCATTTGTTACAGTATATTGTAGTTCTTCTATTTTATTATTAGTTGTTGTTAATCTGTTACTGTGCCTAACTTACAAATTAAACTTTATCATACATCTGTATGTATAGGGAGAAATATAGTACCGGCAGGGTTCAGTGCTATGCTCATTTCAGGCATCCACGGGGGGGTGTTAGAACACATTGCCTGTGGATAAAGGGGAACTACCATAATACCTAAAAACACTTAAAAGGAAAGAAGCCCTACTAGAAATAATAAAGGAATGGGATAGGATGGCTTAAGAGCTCTGTTCGGTGCTATTGGGGTCACACACCCAGTCAGTTTTGGTACCAGGACATGGGATTTGGACCCAGGTGTGATGGCGAAGTCCTTTTTCCTTGTGACACATTTATGCTAATGGCTATAACCCAGTCCCATGGAGGGAGAGTCTCCTAAAGCCTGTAGCCTTGGGTGTGTTAGCACATCAGGTGGGGCCTGCCCAGCCTGGGGCTCAGCTAGAAGTGGTGGCCACAGAATGAGAGGGTTAGCACAGAAGTTTTACTGGAAGACCTGCTATGGCTTTGTGTGTGTGTGTGTGTGTGTGTGTGTGTGTGTGGTGGTGGGGTTGAATTTGGGGGTATAGGGTATGGAGATGGTGTGGTCTTAAGCCATTTAGTCAGACTTCTCATGTTCTGAGCAGCCAACTATTGGAACTGCCCCCGTTCTTCTTCTTGGTTCCAAGAAGTTCTTATCTCACACTTTCCCTTTGAGAGATTTGAAGAGTCTGCATATCAAGACTGCGGGACCATGTGTATAAGCTCTTGGTTGCCACATCTCCCAAGAATGACTTAACTGCAGGGGTTCATGGTAGAAGTGGATTTTTCTGGCACAAAAATCACTGGGCGATCTGTCAAAAATACTACCCATAGGAAGATTTTGTCCTTCAAACACAGTCAACCACAGTGTAGAGGAAGGAGCCCGCGTGGGAATCTGGGAGACTGGCTCCAGTGGTTCTGCCACAACTAGCTGTGCGACTCCAGGCAACTTACTTTGTCTTGCTGGGCTCCCTTGCCTCAACTGTGCCACAGTGTATTGGACTACATAGACTCCCAGTGCCCTTTGACTCCAAAGTTGTGATAATCATGACTCCTGTCTTGTTCTCGACACTGTTCTACGTGCTTTGTACAGAAGTCAAACCATCGTAACTATCTCATGAGGTAAGTGCTGTTCCCATTTTCCCTCTGAAGAAACTGAGGCACAGAGGGTATGTGACTTGCCTAGTGTCTCACAGCTAGAAAATGATGGAGCTTTGATGCAACTCAACTTTCACTTTCTGCTTTTATGCTTTTTCTTTCCTTGAACCCATGTTGTTTTAATGCTGTTGGTTTTGTCTGGGGGCAAGGGGTGCTGGGGGTGGGAAACACTTTTTAAGGGAAATGAAGTTCTGGGGTGGATGGAGGGGTGTGACTGCCCAGGAGAATGATGGCAATGGCTGCGAGGTTGCTGACACTGCGGTTCTCTTTCCTTTCTTCTTTTCCTGTCTAGTCTGCGGCAAGCGCTACAAGAACCGGCCAGGACTCAGCTACCACTACGCTCACACTCACCTGGCCAGTGAGGAGGGGGATGAAGCCCAAGACCAGGAGACCCGGTCCCCACCCAACCACAGAAACGAGAACCACAGACGTGAGTTGCCAGTGGTTGGATGGGATAGGGACGAGGTGGGTGGGCAGGGATGTGGAGCAGCCTTTTCCACACCTCTGGCATCTCCTGGTGGCACCTGTTGTTTGGTTTCAATTCCTGTGGTGAGTTGGTCTTTCCTCACATCCCAGCTGCCTCTGTGGTTCAGCTGAGCCCCAGGTTGGGCAGGACTGGGGTGCCCAGTTCTGCTCCAGTGAAAGGAAGGTAAGGGTTAAAGCAGCAGAGAAATGTCTTTCCCAGACCAGTGAGAGATAACAGACCTGCTACCCTTTCCTCCAGCTCCAGAAGATACAGTCACAGCTGCTACTGGAATTGGGCAGAGCCCTTAGGACTATCGATTTAGAAACAGGCCAGTGTCTTCTTGGCCACCAAGAGATGTGGAATATTCGTCACCTATTCTGTAGGCTTTGTTTTATGGGTTATGTAGGATCCTCTTACCTTAGAAATACTGCCTTGGGGGCCTCCTGGCCCTTCACTTAAGCCTTCAATTGGCAAACACATCCAGGTGGATTGTTGGTGGTGTGCTGGGGTCTGAGGACCCAAATCGTCCTGAAGACTTGTTTTCACATTTATCCTTTCTTTCCTTCCTCAACTTCCACTTATGATTTGGGACTCAGGAAGGACAGCATTCACCACTTGACTTCCTTCTGCAACATTCTTTGTGGCTGCTGACCCTACAAGAAACTCAGAATGGGATAGGAAAATGGAATTGTCAGGGCTTGCTTCAAGATGTGGACCATTCTGAGATCAGTAGCTGAGGAAGAACTGTGGTTATGCCATTTGTTTTTGAAGTGACTGGTGTATTCAGTCTGTCAGCTCAGGCAACTGATGTCGGGTGGCCGCCTTCACTAAATATTTAAAATAACACACCTTGGCCAAGACCTTTCTTTGCATTTGCATGCATTTCCCCCAACCCCACCTCACTTTCCCCTGGTAAGCTTACCTTCAGTATTAGTTTGCTACAGCTGCTATAACAACATCTCAAAGATGGGAGGGGCTTAAAGGACAGACATTTGTTTCCTCACAGTTCTGAAGGCTGAAAGTCCCACATCAGTGTGCCAGTACCGTTGGATTCTTTTGAGGCCTCTCTCCTTGGCTTGTGGATGGCCACCCTCTTGCTGCCTCTTCACAAGGTCTTCCCTCCATACATACATGCCCCACGGCCCCTGTGTATGTCCAGCTCTCCTGGTCTTCTGAGGACATTGTCATGTTGGAGTAGGACCCATCCTAATGGTCTCATTTTAGAGAAACCAAGTAAAAGGTCAAAGACAAACTTTAAAACTAACCCTTGAGGGCCCTCCCTGGTGGCGCAGTGGGTTAAGCAACACACTATGAAGTAAACCACAGCCACTGCAGCTCGAGTTTGATCCCTGCTGCCGGCCGGGGAGGGGACCCACATGGCACAGCAGACCTCTCCTGCCTCGCCCACTGCTTTCCTCAGCAGTGTACTTCAGTCTCTCTGCCTCTTCTGTTCCCCACTATGTACCTGGTAGATCCTATCACCCCCCACATCTCTGGCTTGTACCCCAGTTCTTGTATGCATAAGTAAATAAATCTTAAAAAAAAAACAACTAACCCTTGAAAGCTGACCACAGGCATCCAGAATGGATGCCTTACCTATTTAATCACCACTTTATTTAAACATTTTTATGATATATATGCACATATACATATACACACATACATATTTTTTGCAGCAACACACACACAAATTTATTAAGAAAAAAGAAAGAAGGCACTAGTACATCTTGGTCAGTAGTCAAGAGCATCTTGGCTGCCTAGAAGCTGGGGTTGTTTTTTAATTTTTTTAAATGAAGTACATTGTTTTACATTCTTGTTAATATTTTGAAGCATAGGATTGCTCCCCTTGGGTGTAGTCAGTGTAGCTCTCCCACCAGCAGAGCACCCATAGTCCTCTACCATTGCCCATCGTGCTCGCCCTCCTCCCATCCTGGAGGTGTATGGTCAGCTTTCAGGGGCTATTTTTAAAGTTTGTCTTTGTCTGACCTTTTCCTTGGTTTCTCTATATTCCGCATGTAAGTAACACCATCCAGTATTTATCTTTCTCCATTGGGCTTGTTTCGTTTAGCATTATCTCTTCTAGTTCCATCCATCTTGCCACAAATGGCACAAATTCATCTTTTTTAATGGCTGAGTAGTATTCCATTGTGTATGTATACACGTCTTCCTGATCCACATATCTGTTTTGGGGCACTTAGGTGGTTTCTATAGCTTGACTATATTGTAAACAGTGCTGCAGTGAGTGTAAATTTCTTTTCAAATTAGTGTTTTTACCTAGAAGTAGAATTCCTGGGTCATATGAGATCCACATTTAGTTTTTTGAGGCACCTCCATACTGCCCCCATAGGGTGGACCAGTCTACATTTTCACACTCTTGCTAGCCTTGGTTGTTTCAGTCTTTTTACTATGGGTCATTCTCACTGGTTAATCACTTTAAAGACCCTATCTCCAAATACAGTCACAGTTACTGGGAGTTAGTATTTCAGTGTTGGCATTTTGGGGAGACAGTTTGGCCCACAATACCTGCCTTAAATCTTACTTTCAGTGTTTTGTGTGACACCCTTGATTTCTTACCTACTATTGTCCTCTGGGCCGAACCTGAGAAGCAGAGTTGTTGTTGGTGGTGGTGGTCGGGGGGGATCCTGACAGAACTTGGCCCATCTCCTCTTGCCAGCTTGAGTAGCTACAATGCTGAGGTGTCTGTCTTCTTTCTGGGGACAGCTTTCCTCGGTCCAGTCACCCATGTCCTTCAGAAAGGAAAGTACATTGACCTGTACCTAGCAGCTGGCATTTGCATTTCCCCATCTCGCCTCTTATGCCTTCTCTGATCTAATTGGCCAAGGCATAGCTATTATCTCCTACCACGAGGAGACTGAGAATGGTCTCCTTTGATTTAGGTTGCTATCTGGAAAGTATTATTAGCGATGATTACTCTCTCTAAAGTATTTATTAGCTCAGTATTATTTCCCATCCCTCCAGTGCTGGCTTATCTCCTTTACATCTCTTCACAAATGTCAGGCCATCCTGTTCCTGGTACAGGCGCTTTCACTCATGCTATAGGGTTTGGAATGCTTCTCTTTTGTCTCTGTCTCTTTTTTGTGTGCGCAGTGACAACTGCAGAGGAAGCTTCCTTGTGGCTCCCAGGTATTAGGTTGTCGGAAAAGTCATGACATATTTTTTCTATGTTTTTCAAGCAAAAGTGGCTCATGACTTTTCCAACAACCCGATATATTGCAGATCCTAATAGTGACAGGACATCTCCTCAGCTGTTCCTTGTGGTCCCCTCTTGGTGGACTGTGGACTACGAAATGGGCACCGGCATATTTTTCTCTGTTCACTGGAATCTTCTCACACACCCATGGGTTGGCATCTTCTGCTTCCTCACCTGGAGGCCAGATGGCCTTGCTTAGGAAGGAATCTGCGTTTTCTTCTCCTAGATGGAGACATGTCCCTAAAAAAATCTCATCTGGCTACTTGTTCTCCTCTCTGTTCATCAGCGAGCCTACTTGCACCAACCCTTCCTTGCTCTTTGCCCTCTTCTCACCCTGCTGATGAGAAATCAGACTCTTCAGAAAGGAATTATCTGATCCTCAAGGCTTTCAAATCACCAAGAAGAGATCAGCTGTCCTTGGGCTCCTCTGGGGCTGCCTCACCTGAAGAAGTTTCCAGAACCCTCACAAACACCCTTCTAATGATATCTTATAGCTCCCTCGCTGAGAATTCTGTGATTAAGCCCAAGTTTCTAGTGGAAGGGCGTGCAGAAAGACCCTTAGTATTCACAGAAGCCACCCTCTCTCTCCTCCCAGTTTTTTTAGACAAATGCAAGAGACAGCTGCTCTTTCCAGGCTCTCTGTACCATACACACTACCGATTTGTTTGCTGCTCGAATTGTGCTCTTTTCCCTCCCACATTCCCCTGGCGAGCAGCCCCCTAACCATCTCTCATGAGTGCTAATTGCCAGCATCATTAATACCTAGTCATTAGCTGCTCCCAGTGTTTGGGGTGGGGTGGGCTCCCATCCATCCTGCCCCTAAGTGCCACTGGAGCTGTGTGGTAAACTGAAGTGACAGCTCTGTAGCCTCCTGAGTTCTCAGCTTGGTGATCTACCCTGGGTATGGCTTTTGAAGAGAGCTTAACCCTGGAGGCTAATCTGCAGCTGCCCCACCCAAAAAAGATCTGGACTTTTTGGAAAGGCTGACTTTCCCTCTTTGGCAGAGCTACAAGGGGACCCACACTGCCTGTGAGCAGAGGCCAATGGGAAACAATCCTACAGACTCAGGAGTTTTCAGGTCCCGGCAGCTGGGTTCACACCACCTGGGGTAGTCGAAACCTTTCGACTTTGGTTCTCCTGCTGTCCCCTGCCGCCTGCCCTCCAGCTGTGTCTCCAGCAAAGCCCATTGCTCATCCTGTGCACGGCTGCTGAAAGGGCAGAGTGGAGCCCTGGAGCCTGCGTTGACCTCCCCGCCCCCACCCCAAGCCGCCCTGAGCTGCCAGCTCAGCACTTGACCGCATTCCTCCCGCCCAGCTGACATTCTCTCGCCTTTGTTCTTCTCCCAGTTTCTCATTTTGTCCTGAGTTATAGTTTTTGTCCGGCAGTAGGTTTGCCTTCTTTCCTTGTGCCCTTGCCGCTTGCTCAACTACAGCAGCCAGAAATGCCTGGAACAATGACTGTCCCTTGGGAGACAGTTGGGGTCTCTGTTGGGGTCGCCCTCATCTGAGCTGCTGCCCTTTCCCTCCCTGTGTAAGCCTGGATTCTTCTTTCTTCCATGTCCTTACCACCTTCTGTTCATACAAATGAAATGAAATCACTGTGTGTGTGTACGTGCGTGTGTGTCACAAACACAAATCTGTGAATACAAGGAAAGAGGGCTCAGGCGGTCAGGACTTGAGAGGTACCATTCTGTTGTAGCCTCGAAAATGTCACCTTGGTAAACAGCCTAGGGGGACCAGGGGAACAGAAAGCACTGGAATAGAGTTCAAAAGTCCTTTGACACAGGTTCACGATGGCAAGACTTTTTTTGAATTTCTCTTTACCTTCTGCACAGTGGTAATCTATTAGAGAGGTTCTTAAGGTACTTTTTGGGGGGTGGGTTGGGTGGTTGGGTGTAGGCCTTCGTGAGATCCTGGATCTGAATGGAGAAGCTATATAAATAAATTTAGTCTTCCTGTCCATCTGTCCCTCCATCCAACCCTCCACTGAGTAAGCATTTATTGAATGCTCTCTTGGCCCCTGTATTTGAGGGGCTCACTGTCTAAAATGGGGGTATGTAATAAGGACAGGTACAAAAAGTTGAAGGAGTAAAAGACCCACTGGCACAGCACACTTTCTAGGGTGGTGGTGTTCAAAGGGTGGCTTCTGCGTTCTTGCCTCCAGCACAGGACCTGCAGCAGAAGCTCTGCGGATGGGGATCAGCAGTCTGAGTCTTAAATTGTCCTTTAGGGTATTCTGATGCATAAGAAAGCCCGAGGACACTGCATGAGGGGATTTGCAAAGGCTTCACTGAGGAGGTGATGTTCAGTTAGTAGAATGAGGAGAGATTTCTGGGGCTGTTGAGGGCGTCTAGCCAGAGGGAGCTATATACACAGGCAGAGAAGTCTGAGAACGCTTGGTGCATTCAGCCATTGATTGCAGATGGGGCCGAGCACAACACTGGATTTTGGGGATGCAGAAGAAGATGGAGGTATAGGCAGGGGCCTCAGTTGGAAGTATCTTCTGTGCTGGACAATGTATTTGTCTTCCTGTAGGAAACTGAGAGCTGCAGTAGCAATTACTAGAATAACAGATGATTTATAAATAAATTTGTTTGCCATATTATTAGTTGTGATATGGTCTACCTCTTTTATCTAATAGCAGAAGTGAGTATAAAATGCTCTATAGCATACTTGGAGCTCCTAAGAGGAAAATGTTTTTTTTAAATATGGGTCTATAAAATTACATCAGGCCTATCTCTCAGGTCCCTGGGATGGAAGTGGGCTTGCCCGAGGACCCAGCTGTCTCGGTGCTGTTTCTGGTGCTGAGCCTGCACCAGGCTCTCTGTGTCTGTGCACACAGGCTCTCTGTGTCTGTGCCGGAAGAAAGGGCTCAGGCTTGTGTGCCTCGGGAGGGCATCTTGTGCTCTGTGGGACTGAAAGAGGAGGGCTGAGTTGATTAAGGGTAATGTCAGCTGATTAGATAATCTGAAAATTAGTCTTATAATGTGCAAATTGTCTAAAAGAAGTGCATGATGTCATTGCTTCACTGATGGGAAAGATCTAACAGATGTTATTAGTCTTCTGACATCTCTGTCCTCTAACATATGGCCCAGGGGCAATGAATACAGCTTTAAGAGATAGAGAAAATTACCTTTGACGCAGCTTAAGAATTTTGGATCTCTCTGAAAGGTGCCTGAAATGCCAGAAAGCCCACACAGTCGGCCACATGCCCAACCTCAATGCAGGAATTTAGGCTTTTGTCAGGGGAGAGAGGACAAGACTCAGATACAGCTTATGGCCAGAAAAGTGAGCTGTTTCTCGTTTCCTGCACAGCAAATGTAGACACTAGCAACAAGTGTTCTTAGATGAATTATTAAGTAACTCAACAGTGTGCAGATGACAAAACCGAGAACCTGGGGGGTTGCACTGACCTCGGAGGGTGAGTTGGAGTTAATTTGTCAGATCTGTGCATCATCCTCACTCTTGTCCTGTGGCCGAGAGCATGACCATGGAATTGGGAGGGCCAGGGTGTGAATCACCCTGGCGCTCTGCCGACTTCCATCTGTGCAAAGGTGGGCAGTTACCTACGCTTCTCTGCCCCTTCATTGCCTCAACTGTACAGTGGAGGTCTTCACTGGTGTGAAGGAGAGACGACATAGGTGTTTGGCTCATGCCTGCACGCCGTGAGTGCTGGTATCCCATCTCTGTCCCGTTGGAACCAGCAGAGCCTGTCGGTGACCACAGATGGCCGAGTCAGGGCCCATCTACGCTCACGTGACACAGCTGATCCTGTGGGATCTCAGGTTTGACTATTGCAGCCTGACCTGGCTCTGGCACATGCCTTGCTGAATTTTAGCTATGGATTCCTTCTTCACAGGCTAAACATGAGTACTCGTGTGCATGTGGCCACTCGTGGAGCTAAGTGTAGTTGGGCCTCTGGACAGACATAACGTGGTCTCAGCTCTATGAGAACTTGCATTTTGGTTGAGAAGTAAGATGGATGCATGAAGTCCAGAAATGTCAAGTGTGGTGTCCCTGTATTTACGATCCCGTTTCCCAGGATCACACATCCACCCACCTCTGGCTTTTCTGTGGGCCTGTCTTACTTTCTCATTTTTGGCCTAATTACCTAGAATGTTCAGGATGGAAGACTTCCATGTTCCATGCTGATAACAACAGTGGTGCTTGGTGACCTTCCCTGGATGTGTCAGAGTCTTTGCTAGCAGCCACATCGATCTCACTCATCCCTCACAGTAACACAGTGAGGTGGGCGCTGTATCCCGCCGAGGGAGGTGCAAAGGACATGGAGCGCGAATGTGAATTCTCCAGTCATCAGTCCCTTCTTGGGAAACTTTACTTGTTTAGGCCTTTGATTCCCCACCCCCTGTGTTAGCAGAAATAAAATTACTTTTCATCTAGGAGATGAAAGAGGGCAAAAAATAGAACACTTCTTAGGAGTCAGGCACTTTCCATACATCATCTCATGTAATGTTCACATGTTAGGAGGCACATGCCTCTATGCTATCATGTTACAGAAGAGGAAACTGAGGCCAAGCAAGGTTGAGCATCTGGTCCCATGTCGCATGCCAGCACGGTGGAAGCTGAGATGTGAAGGCGCTTGAGTTGGACGCCATTGAATTGTTTCAGGGTATTGGAACCCCAAATGAGGGAGCCTCATCTAAGCCTAGGATCTTTGTCAAGATCCTACTGCTGTCCCTTAATTTTTACCTCTAAGCCAGTTGTCAAATGCATTATATTGAATAGTGATTTTTAAAAAAATAATGAATGTGTTAATGGGCACTATCTTAGCACAGGCTGCCACAACAACATAGCATAGAACTGGTGCTTAAACAATAAGGGTTTATTTCTGGAAGTCTCAGATAAAGGTGTCAGCAGGGTGTCTGGTGAGAGCTCTCCTTGGGTTAGAGGTGACCTTTCCTTGGTGTATGTGGGTGGAGAGAAGAAAGCTTTACTAGGGGGTGTCTCTTCTTCTAAGGACACCAATCCTACCATGAGGACCTTATCCTCATGACCTCATCTAAATTTAGTTAACTACTAAAGCCCCATCTCTAAATACAGTTCCTTTGGGGGTTAGGACTTCAATATAGGAGTCTGGGGATAACCATAAGTTTATTAATTTAACCATAAGCCCACAGTATTCAAAACAAACATTAGCTTTTTGATATCATATGGACCCTGCTCTCCAATAGAAATTCTGCTTATTAGTTTAATTTGTAAAGTTTTACCATTGGAAAAAAACACACATCAATGTCTTCAATAATTTTCCTCTACCTTTCTCTCTTAGTCTGTAACTAATTTTCTTTTATAGTTTTTCTAACTCTTTCTGACCTCATCTCTCTTTAAAAAAAAGTGCTTGTGCCAAAAAATTTTAGGATTCATCCTTGGCTTTTTATTTTTTAAAGATTTATTTATTCATTTAAGAACTGGGGTACAGGCCAGAGTCTCAGGTGGTGAGAGGATTCACCAGAGCTGGAGAGGGGAGCAGAACAGGTAGATCTACTGAAATACACTGCTGAGGGGAGCAGCGGGCGAGGCAGGAGAGGTCTGCTGTGCCATGTGGGTCCCCTCCCTGGCTGGGGATTGAACTCGCACTGCTGTGCCGTGGATACTTCGTGGTGCTCAACCTGCTGTACCACCAGGGAGGCCCCATCCTTTGCTCTTTGTTGTCTTTCACCACCCATGTTAACTCCCCTTCAGAAATATACCCCAAATCTGTCTCCTTTCTCCACCTTCTGCCCTCTGCTGGCTCTCGCTTGGTCACCAACTTCTTTCTTGGTCCCCAGACTCTTGAGGGCCCTCATTGGGGCCAGACTGCCCCTGGCTCTGTGGTCTCACAATTGTCTCCTGATTCTCAGATCTGATGCTAGAGGCTCATCCTTCTTTTTTCCTGAGCACTGTTTTTTAGTCTGGAGCATTCCAAAAAATGCTGGTTCACTGTGGGTGCTTGGGGTTGACATACCTGAGTCCAGTAGAGGTGGGAGAGGAGGGGTAAGTTTGCTTAAGAGAGTCAGGGGGCTTGATTAATTCTAACACACAAGAATAGCGTCTTGGCACCGTAAATGGGGGAAGCTAATCTGGCACTAAAGCACAAAGATGTCCTGTAATTCTCGAAGGGGACTGTCACCACTCCATTCGAGCCCTATTGACTCTTGTTACTCTCAAATTAAACGTTACCCGGCCATGGACTCATTTGGTGGCAATAATAAGTTGCTACACCAGGGCATGAACTGACCCATATGACCTTCCACTGGAAAATTGAAATATTTCCTGTGCGTTTCCTAATCAGCGCCAAGAAAAGTAATCAGCTTTGCTTCGTCTTTTTCTCCATTTCCCAAAGCACGTCCGTGACAGAGCCGGGTGGCCAGCCTAAGGCTGCAGCACAGAGGTCAGTGCTGATGGGTCATGTGACCTCGCTGCAGAGCGGGGAGTGGGGGGGTCCAAACGCCTGGAGCATTGCCATTCTTAACCAGATGCACCCATTGAGATGTTCTCTGTGCACATATATGTTTTCGTTTTCATGGTACACGTGGGTTTTAGGAGTCAGTATCCGCAAAGTGTGCATCTAACAGTGTGAGTTGTAGATTCCGTAAAGATGGCGAAGGAGGGCCCAGGAGGAGGGGCATGACCGACACTACTTTTGAACAGTCTCATGATAATTCTGTAGCTGCCCAGTCACACAGTAGGACGGGGCTTCTGTTCTCATTGGCTGCTGCAGGGCTCCGGAGGTGCCAGAGACCAAGTGTGGGGTCCAAGGGACTCTGGAGCCAACCCGGTCTAGGGTTCTTAATTCTTCCCATCCTGGTTTTCCAAGAAATGCCTAAGGGCATGGGTTCCTGTGGGAGGCAGGCCCAAAGGTTGTCGCCACCACAGCCCTTTTCTCTCTAAGGCCCAATCCCCCGCCTCGTACTACTCTTACTCCTCACTCTTCTTGGCTCCTCTTATGAAGAGAACTGATGCTGGTGGTGCCTTAGAATGCCATCCAGCACTAGGGGGACACACCACATCCCCTTAACTTCTAGTCCTTGATTTTCCTTCGCTCAGCCTTTTTTTACCCCTGAAAAAGCCTCTCTGATGATTTGCCCATCCTTTCATTAAGTATTTATTGTCAGCTCTGTGCCAGCTCCTGTGCCAGGTGCCGGGCATTTGGAGATGAAAGACGCTGCTCCCGCCCTCAGGGAGCTCGCGGCTAATCGGATAAGAGACCTGGGCACAAATATAAAGCAACGATGAAAGACGGAGTTTCTCTGGGTTTGGGACACTTTCCTGGCTCTTCTTTCACCCTGCTACAAGTCCTCAGTAATACACCTGCAAGAAACCTTAACACATCATCTCGCACAGTTTCTCACCTCCAGATTAGGGCCCCATTCAAACAGCCCACAGCCAGGCAAACCTGGGCAGAGCTCTTGTCAGAGAAACCTGCTCTCGGACCATGCCTGTCTCTGTTTAACCGCCTCCACTTCCAGCTCTCTTGTGGCCTGTGCTGCCATCTTAGCTCATTCTGCCTCATGTTGTCCTTGACAGTATGGAGTGTGGCGATGTAGCTCCATCCATAAACTTGAAGACGTATTAAGTCAGCTCTTGGCCTTTCTTCCTCAGGTAGATTAATCTCAGGCATTAGCAGCACTTCCTCTCCTTAATCCTCCCAAGGCGTTCACATTGTCCTCCAAGCCAGGTGGCAAAATGGCCCACAGATAAGAGTGAGCTCTTTGCCTTTGAGGACTCTAATGGCCTAAAGGCCACTGGTGAGTGGACCCCACTCTCCCTTTCTTCACCAGGCTCCCCACCCCCTGCCTTTCCACATACAGGTAGGAAGGCGTCATTTGTCTTCCTCTGGGACCCCAGGGCAGGACCTGAGCTGTAATTAGGTAGCCAAGAAGAACCAGTCTGAATGGAATCCCAATGTTTTTATTCCTTGGATCTGTGGGATTTATTTTTTCATCAGTTCTAAGGAAGCAATGAAAAAAAGGTGTCAGGTCTTGGGGATAATTTATATGAGTAAACACGTAAGGAGTAGGGTGAGCAAGAGCATGAGAATTAAGGCCATTTATCCAGGCTTTGAGGCTCTGTTTGCCCTCTGGTCCAGCCTTCCCCACAGTCTCCATCTCGCCACTTTAACCCTCTCCTGTCCTGCTCCACGTTGGCTGTCACAGAGCTCTCCACAGCTGCCTTCTCTGCCCCAGCCTTGCGCCTGCCTCCCCCCGCCCCTTCCACGTCTCTCATTAAAGACTGGGTGGAAGGGAGCAGGATGTGGCCGTGGCCTCCAGCTGAGGCCTGCTTGCTGATTCTGAAGGGAAAGCACGTTGACTGACACCCTCGCTCCTCACCCTCCCGGTCTCTGAAGCTTCCTGTGCTGGCCTGGCTGGTCCAGCGTGTCCTGTATGGCCAGCCTGGGGCGGCTGCCTTTCTGCTTTTTCTCTCTCCTTTTCTTTACTCTGTCCTCCAAAGATGCGTTCTGCACAGCCAAGTGGCACCGGGCTAGGATGCTTTACACTTGAGAGATGAAGTAATAACAGGTGGCAAGACCAGAGGCTGTCGGAGCCCAGGATTCTGGTTGCCATGGAAACATGTCAGACCTGTGGAGGGCCAGGAACTGTCAGCCATGGAGGGTGGTGGGGGAGACTGGCAAGAGGGGCGAGGAGAGGCACAGCTCCTCCTGGAGGGCTCTCCTTCCTGTCCCCACATTCCCCAACTGTGCACCCCAACTAGCAGGATCTGAAGAGCAGCTGCGGGGCTGGTGATGGGCACGGAGTGTGGCCTCGTTTGTCTGCACCAGGCCTGGCAGGTAGGCTGAGCGCCTGCTCAGGATGTGCAGTCACATGCTTGTGTGTGTGCCATGGAGGAGCCGCAACTTCTGGCCTGCTTCCCATTTCCCTAGGACGCCTGTGAGGCGGCTCTCGGAAGAGCCGGATGAGGGCTGTTGCTGCTCGCTGTGGCCTGACTGTCCCTGCCACTCATCCCTCCTGCAGAGCTCAGATGGATGGGGGGATAGGCAGCCCTGTATGGGTGGTAGTTTCACCGAAGATGTAGAGCCTTGTTTGCCTTAGACACATGGCCTGATTGAAGTGAAAAATCCCAGCAAGTATACTAATACCACTCTAGAACGATGCTCACCCTTTACTGAGTGTGGTGGTGGGACTACTGGGGTTTGGTTTTTACTCTTGGTTTGATTTACTGGAACCCTCCCTCCCTTCCTTTTACGTTTCTGCATGAACCTTTATCTTGATTTCCATTCTTTCTCCACCTCCCTTTGAGATTTGTAGAGCTATCTCCCTCAGGTAAATTCCTAAACTCTTAAAGCTCCTTTATTTTCTCAGCAGCTTCCTTGTAGCTCTTATATGATCTCAGTCTATGAACATTAATCAACAGAAAACCAAATCCATCATCGCAGATGCTGCCATCGAGATACCACTCTGGTCTCTGCCCTCCCCGTCATCTTATTCTATAAAGCGGGACTCAATTTCCCATAAGCAGAAGCAGAATCTCTATTTAAATCCCACTTGCAAGGTCTGGGAGAGCTTCCTATTTATAGTAAAATCCTTTTTATAATGATCTCATATACTATACCAGGAAATTGCTCATGGCTGGGTCAGGCCATAGGCCAATATAGCCATGGTGTGAGCTTTACTTTAAAAAAAAAAAGTCCTTGGTGAGCCTCTGGGATTCCCTGGAGATGTGTTTTCACAGAGTATGTGCCAATAAACAGGATCACCTGGGATGGATTACTGTAGTAGGGGCATTACATTTAAGTTCAGAGGGAATTTCTGCTTTTATTAGGACAGTCTCAATAATTTTTATCACTTTGGACTCCCTAAATATCATATTGGGTGAATTAAGATGCCTCTAAAGAGATTTATGAAACATTTTATATGCCAAGTATGTCCCCAAAGTGTTTGCCCGTGGACTTCCCAGGTAGTAGAGGAGTGTGCTTAGAGGCAGAGGGTCTCTGGGGATGTGGACAGCTGGGGTGCTTCACCAGTGTCTTAATCTCATTGGACTTCAGTTACCTCATCTGTCAAATAACCCCTCCTTTACTAAGTTTTTGTGATAATCAATGAAAGTACATGCAAAACATCTACCATAAGATCTGTCACAGTTTTGTAGCTTAATAAATGTCTGTTTTTTTCTTTTTCCAACTTGAACCAAGAGAGAGGCTGAAAGGGTAGGGGCAACCTGGTGTCCCTTCTCAGGAGATAACAGTCACAGTTTATATTTTGGGGGTATGTTCGTGTGTGCTGGTGTTTTATCTCCCATAGTAGAGATCCAGTGTTACTCTTTCAACTCAAGGCCCTTGACTTAGTGCTCCTGTATACTCTGGGAAGGCAGTGTGGGACCAGGCCAGATGGCTGACACCTCCGTTAGGTCATAGACCAGCCCTCCTCTCCGATGACCAGGGAAATAAACCAAGCAGTGAATGGTATTCAGAGATCAGTAACTCTGCCATAGGGAAAGCAGCCAGGGAGCTCTGCCCTCCTTGAAGGAGGCCAAATGCTGGATCTCCAAGGGCCCTGTCACTTCCATACTTGTGCTCGGTCAAGGGGCTGCCTACATGCATCTCTGCCTTTCTTTTCTAGCCTATAACTGTTAACTGTGTGCACAGCAAGCAGGGTACACAGGGATCTGAAGATCATTTAAAATGGGGTGATAGGGCCTCCCTGGTGGCGCAGTGGGTTAAGCAACGCACTATGAAGCAAACAGCAGCCACCGCACGAGTTCGATTCCTGCTGCCGGCCAGGGAGGGG
>JAGFMF010012094.1:1553885-1575182 GCA_019455555.1 Galemys pyrenaicus | reverse complement strand
CTCTGCTTCCTGCTCTCTGTGGTGAATCCTCTCACCCCCCACACCTCTGGCCTGTACCCCAGTGCTTGTATGCATAAATAAATAAATCTTTAAAAAATAATAAAAAATAAATAAAATGGGGTGATAAGGTGGTGGAACAAGAGAAGGATCATAAATATGATGTCAGCATCATCCTCTTCCAAAGTCATTTCTGGCTGGGGAATATGGGAGAGCTTCATGGGAGAACTCTTACTCCAAAACCAATCCTAAATACTCCCAGATTTAAGACAATCAGATGTAAGAACTATTGATTTCTCTATTCCAAGATATTTTACATAGCGGGAAGGAAGCTTTGAGCTCACTAATTTGAGAAAATAGGAGGCAAAGAAAACAATGTTGCTAGAAACAAGCACACCTCACACCTGTTCACTGTCTCTTTCTGGACTGAACCATTGACAGACCAATATAGTAACCCCCACTCCCTCTCCACACCTCCCCATACTGTTTTGTCATAACTGCATACATGAGGGCTTACAACTACTTTTTTTTTTTTAAAGATTTCTTGTTTATTCATGCATATAAGAGCTGGGGGTATAGTTCAGAAACACTGGGGTGGTGAGAGGATTCACCAGAACGGGGAGCAGAACAGGCAGATTGACTGAAATACACTGCTGAGGGGAGCAGCAGGTGAGGCAGTAGAGGTCGGCTGTGCCATGTGGGTCCCCTCCCTGGCCAGGGATCAAACTCATGCTTCACTGGCTGAGGAAGCCCCACAGTGCGATGCTCAACCCCTTGCACCACCAGGGAGGCCCCCCTACAACTAGTTTTTGAGCACCTTCCTCACTGCCTTGGCTAAGCACTTTGTGTGGCCAACAGCCAGCACATATCTATGTGGGGCTCTGCTCTGACTCAGTTGTTCAGAAACTTCTCTTCATCAGATGTATTCAATTCTGTTCCTTTCATCTTCTCATGTAGGCTCAATTTCGCTGTCACTGCTTTGCTCTACTAGATCATTTCTGAAATTTTTATTTCTTGCAATATTCAAGGCTCTAACCAATGGGGTGTTCAACCAATGGTCTGTTGTTGGTATAAACTGTAAAGAATTATCTGGAAGTTATTCCATATTCTACTTCTTCATCCTCATAATTCATAAGAGATACAGACTCTTGACTGGCTTAAAGGTTTTATGAAAGGGGAATAATGGGAAGCCCCTGAGAGAGGGAGAAGGAGATGGATGATGAGATTGGGTCTCTTGAGAGTTTTAGTGGGTTGATATACACGAGGCTCTTTGATTGCTTTTCATGCAGGAAGCTACCTAAGTTGTGATTGGCATCTCCATATTTTATAGCTAATAAATGTCAGTCATGAAATTTAACTTTGGTTTACCTTTAGCCCCTAAATTTAATATACCATTCCTTCTGTTCACCTTTTGATTGATTTTCATGATAGCCTCCTAATGAGGAAACCCTGAGTTTATTTGCTTCCTAGACATGTTTGGATTTGTTGAGAGTTCTAAAAATGTTAAGATGGCACCGAAAAGGAACCAGGGACATTACTGCTTCTGGATTTGGGCAATCAAGATTTCCTAGGTAGACTAAAATTTCTGCGGACATGCTGATTTTTGGAGATGCTTTGTAAAACCATTCTGTATGATGTGCAGATGCCTTGAGATTCAGTGAATGATAAAGAAAACCCCACACTCAGCAGGCCACAGGGTATGGCCAGCTTCTCTGTCTGCCCCCAATAGCCAACACTTTTCTTGCAGAGAATTGTCTGCCTCCCTGAAGATGAAAATCAATGACTTAGAAACTGATTAAACAATCCAAATAGCAACTGATAAATGGATTAACCCTCTATAATGTAATTCCACAAGCTTTTGTCTTCCGCCTTCCCCAGGTAAGTTTTTCTATTCCTGGAGGCAAAGCAGAGGCATGGAGTAAGCTAAGGCCAGAGGGAATCATATTAAAGTGGGTGAATCCGTTTATCACTTACTGTCTGGATGGTATTTGTGCTCACATATCTGCTTCCTTTTACAGATTTGTACCCTACGGGACCCTGATTAATGTTAGCCAGTGAATAATGAAAGATAGCAGGAGACATTGGTTATAGTGAGGAGGAAGATACTCTAGTGGTTTAAGCTGATCCTATAAACCTCCATTCCTTTCTTCTTAGCTGCAAACAGGGTGTATTAACGTGACAAAGAAATGTCCACAATAGGGATAGAAAAACAGGAAAAATGGAGACATTTCTCCATACAAAGAACCTACCTGGCCAAGGCTTTTCAACCAGCCCCTGGAAACCGAGAATGATTTCAATGCTCCAGGACATGGACTATTCTTGCAAAGCTTTGTTTTCAAGAACACATCCTAAGATTTTCCTTGGCTTTTGTGTAACACCTTTCTGCATGGCTGGCTTATGAAGGTCTAAAGCCTCATCATGCTTGCTCACTCATCATTTAACCCTTCTCTGGCATGAGGCTGAGCTAAGTGTCCAGTGCTAATTCTTGGGGTCTGGCACTTGGGATCTGCTGATGAACTAGTCTTGGGTGCATTCCATGATCAACAATCCTGGACTTCTAGAAGATGAGGCCACACCAGAGGGACACCTGTTCACCTGCCAAGATATTCATCAGAGCCCCCAAGAGCGTCTTCGGTGTCCATCCTGGAAATGATCACCCCTCAGTGGTGCCTTGTTTTCCCAAAGGGACAGAAGGAGAATCCCCTGAATGAGAGCATTTATCCCAGCACTGAGTCCATCCGGCCCTCTGGTGACACCACTGTCTGTGATTGTGGCCTGCCAATTGGGTCCTTGGCTCATTGGAGCTCGTTGTTCAGGGCTGAGCGTACACTTGAGTGTAGGCCTTTTGGTACTTTTGAGGATGTAGTCAGAGGAGCGAGGTGGTTTCTGTAAAATCACAGCTCTGGGAAAAATGCAAACATCAAATTCAACTCTGCGTGGCTGGCAAGGCATTATTGCTGTTGAGTAGAGAAGCAGGGAGAAAACTCAGCCCAACGTAACAACTTGATTGTAACAGAAGCTCAGATTCTAAGCTTTGTTTTCTTTCTGGAGCAGAGCTGGGCATACTGTGGGAAGAGAGGGGTCAGTAGAAACCCATGTCAGTCTAACAGTGGATTTAAAACGTTTTTTTCCCCACAGCCCAGAAAGGACCGGATGGCACAGTCATTCCCAATAATTACTGTGACTTCTGCTTGGGGGGCTCTAACTTGAACAAGAAGAGTGGGCGGCCAGAAGAGCTGGTGTCCTGTGCAGACTGTGGACGCTCTGGTGAGTGTGGCCCCTTCCTGCATGGTATGCCGGTAGCCAGGAACTGCTCCACTTGCATTCCTCTGCCATTTTGTGGGTAATGGGGCTTGAAAAGGGGGGAGTGGTGACTTCTGGTGGAGAGGGGTTTGCAGGTATTTCACTATTTTTCTTCTTTGGGTCTTAAGAATCATGTCCTGCGATCCAGGGAAAAGGGCAAAGAAGTTTTGACTTTTGTGCGGGCCTTTCCAAGAGGTGGCCATTTCCTTGTGTGTGTTGTTGTGAGATAGTGTAGACGCCTGGAGACAAAGGCAACTTGCTTCCTTGTTATCGGGTGCTGTGCATGGAACAAAAATATGTGTTTGTTCTGTGAAAGTGTCTGGGGGAAAACTGGAAGAGTATGGAAACGTGAATATCGGGACAGCAACCACATCCTGAACTGGGGGAGTCAAGGACCCCTGGGCTCGCGGGTAGATGCATAATCACCACCTCCATTGACCACTCATCTCATCTGCTCCTATAGAACAGGCAAAAGAGACCCTGACAGATCAGAGAGGACAAGGGCAGGCCTTCTAAGGGCTAATATGGAGTGGACTTGGCTTTTTTTTTTTTTTTTTAAATTTTCACCTTTAACTTATTCAAAGACTGTAGTAACAAAAGAAGACTTTGGTCTTGTTTATTCATCCTTAAAATAAGTTCAGTTTTTCAAGTTATGTTCAAGCTCTTTTGTTTTTCAACTCTACCCAAACCTTGATTTTTGGTGGTCCTTGTTGGTTGTTACTACCTATTTTTTCCATATTGTTTTATATCCTTACTAGGCCAAAGTGCAAGGCAGGGAGGAGAGAAGATTTCAGACTCATCTTGAGTCTCACAGCTGCTGACTAGTAGGTGATATGTTCAATTGGATATTTGGTTTCAGCAGTGAGGGGTCCTTGCTGTTTCTACCTGTGTACCCAATATCTTTTCCACTCCTCGTCTCAAGAGACTTGGGGTGAGTCTGACCACACCTCAGTTTACCTTAGTAACTTAATTTTTCTTTTGTGTTGTCTGAAAACCTTGGCTTTAGTCCTTTTATATCTGGTGTTTGTGTTGTTTAGGGTTCAAGACTGACCTGAGTAGCAAATCAGTAATCAGAAAAGGACTGTGGCTTCCACTGCACACAACTCTTAACATGTAACTTTTAAGGATCCTAAAACGGTGGCCCATTTTTGCTTTTCTGTCAATTCATTTACTATTCCAAAACTCAACTTTTTAACTCTTCTGGTGCCAGTTTAGAAGAGAGAGCCCTTGTAAGAGTGGACTCTAAGTTTTAGATACTTAAAAACAAAACATTGGAAACTCAGTTCCCCGTTTCTTAGAAGCAAGTGCTCAGACAAAATCTTTACCCAGCAAACTCAGTTGTGGGGAGTGACATTCTAGGCAAAATGTTAAGGGCTGCTGTGGATTTGGGGTGCTTTAGAAAGGGCAACTTCAGAGGTCTCTTTAAAAGTGGTTATCATTTCCTTCTTTCCCTGCACAAGATGGGGCCCTTGAGTCTGATCTTCGGGGTACTGGAAGTGGACAGTTGGCTTTTTCTAGCCAGAGCCTCTCTCGTCACATGTAGTCTTAGTTCGGCTTTGGCTTCTCAGGATCTTTGTGCTCTGTGACTCAGGGGCATTTGACATCAGCCCAGGTCTTCTCATTCTGTTTGTCCAGGATTAATTTTGGAGGATGATTTAATCAAGGTCTGACTCTGATGCTCCTGAAATAGTGATACCTTGGAGACAAATAAATCGGTGGCATTAACCCCTAGAATATGCTTGTTAAGAGAAGGGAACAAATACTTCTCTAGGCTTTCCTGGAGCCCTTCAAGGGGAACACAGAGCTCAGAAGGGCTGCCGTTCTCATCTATCTGCCCCACTTCCTCTGTTTTCCTGGGGAGAAAGTGAGATTCCTATAATGGACACCATAAGTGGCACATCATAGCCTCATTTGAGGGCAGGCCTGGGGCCCATTTTGGATGTGAAAAAGTTTAAATCTGAATTTTACAGATTTCAGTATTAACTATATCTTACTAGGCTTTTTTAAAAACTCCATTTCCCACTTACTTATGCTGAGTTTAGATTTGATGACTTGGGATTTTGTGGAGTAATTAAGACCTAGATGTGTTTAGTGGCTGGAGTGAGTGACTGTGTGTGTATACTTGTGTGTGTGTGTGTGTCTATGTATGCACATGCTCTCGTGTGTGGATGCAGATCACAGATATTTCCTCTAGTGGTTAACAAAGTTGACTCTGTCTACTTAAAAGTTATCAGACTTTCCAACTACTTTTTACTTCCAATGCAAATGAATTACATGGTGTAAGGGCAGAATTGAATGGGTACTGAGAGAATGAAGCTAGAAATGAGTAAAAATAGAAATAAAACGGATGGAGGCTTAAGCACCTTGAATGTGTTACCTGACAGTAATACCTTTGTAAAGCTGACTGTTAAAGTAAAGGACCAACATTGTTCAAATAAACAACAACTGAAAGCACCAAAGAAATACCAGTCAGGCATAAAAACCACCAAGGAAACCTTTTGTTTGGGGTGGGATGGAGCAAGCGTGCATGCATATGTGTGCATACGGAAGAGACACAAGAAAGATCGTGGCTGAATTGTTCTCTATCAGAAGCTGTGGACGTATATATTATGTAGAGATTATACCTTTTCAGGGAGGGAGGATGAATCCTTTTCCCTGGAAATGTTTGCTTTGTCCTGATAACCCAAGTCGTCCGGGTGATGGACCAGTTAATCCCTTTGGTGTGAAATGGTTTATGATCTTGCTTTAAGAATAACATTGTCATAATGTAATAAGAATATTAATAATGCTGTCTGTTGCTTAACCCATGTGCTGATATATTCATCATACATGTCAGCTCATTTGGGAGGAGAAGGCAGGAAGGAGAAGGCAGCGGCTGCAGCACGCACCACGGAGGACTTATTCGGTTCCACATCAGAAAGTGACACCTCAACTTTCCACGGCTTTGATGAGGACGATTTGGAAGAGCCTCGCTCCTGCCGAGGACGCCGCAGTGGCCGGGGCTCGCCCACAGCAGATAAAAAGGGCAGTTGCTAAACCCACGGAACAGACTCTCTGGGCAATTAGCCATCACCCTCTGACTTTGGTCATTGTTCTGGTTCTGATAAATTTTTTTTAATGAGAGACAACTTTAGGTTTTCCCCTTCTCCTTGCTTTTCCCCCTCACCTTCCACACATCCCTTCCCCCTTTCCCTCTGTTTTGGGTATGTACAGCAGAAGCACAAACTACTGAAACAAAACAAAACAGAACAAAAGAGCAGAATAACAGTCCTTCAGCGTGACGGCATCGTGATGTCCTATTTATTTTCCATAGACGTGGGGAGTTAGGTGAATTATCTGTTTTGGGGGGAGGGGATATTTTTGACATGAGCAGAGTTGATTTTCTCAGTTTTCATATTTATTGGCAAAATGAAGAGAGGAGGAACATTGGGTTTGGAAACAAAGAACCAATAACATTAAAAATTGTTATTTATGTATTCTTGCTATTATTAGAAATGGACCTTTTTCTTTGAGAGAGAGAAGGGAAATCAAAGAAATTGAAGTAATATCCTGTCTAGAAGAAAGCCACTGGGGGGAGGGTGCACGGAAGGAGGCCAAGCCTGGAGGATTTCCTCCATGCAAGATGATTGCACTTTCTGTACCCCACAGAGTTTGTGGCACCCCATGGCAGACCCCTCCCCATTTCTCCTCCTTGACCTTTCCATCTTCCTCCCTGCTTGTGAGAAAATGTCAGCAGCTCCAGAGAAGTCTGGGGGCCGACTGTGGACCCCCCCACCTCCAGCACCCTGGCCTCGTCCAGCAGCCCCTGGCTCCTCGACAGCCTCGCCGCTGCTTCCTTGTCGCTGGCTTTTTCCTCGCTTTTCCTTCTGGTGAAGAGCAATTTCCAAATGCAGGAACGGAATATAAGCCGAGAGTCACGGACTCAGCAGGGCCCCAACAAGCGGACACCGCCCTCCTGGAAGAAAGAATGATACCTCACAGTATACTGCCCCTCCCCTCGCCCTTGTTTAAAAACTTATAAATTCCTGTTGGATGATCAAGTCTCCCGTGTTTCTTCTATTTTTTTTTTATAGTGTCCTCCAGGCACTTTGTTTTATGTTTCCAATAGCACCTCCTGAAATAAACCAAAGCAACACATGCTCAAGGCCCCTGAGGAGATGGAGAAGTCCCTCTGCCTCGTTGGCAGTGCCACGCGTGGACGGCAGCGCGGTCCAGGCCCAAAGGTAGGTCTGCACTGACCCGCCTTTCCATGAGGACAAACCATCACAGTTTTTTGGTTTTGTTTTATAGTTTCAGTTTTTCTATCTCCCCATCTACGCCCAGATTGTCTTTTGTTTGCCTGGGTTTAGACTCCGTTGAGAGCGCGGGAGGGGCTACTGGTGCGGCTTCCACCCAGCCCGCTGCTGCCTGTGTGCACATGCGCGGGAACTGAGTGCTGCATGGACAGTGGGAGGGGCTCTGTGTGCAGAAGCGCGGGCTTCTGGCCTCAACTGCAGGGCGAATGGCTGGGGAAGTGTTTGGCTAACTCTGTCTCCTTTGGCTACACCTGGAAGTGGTGTCCAGAGAACTGGGTGTGGAGTTGGTTGCTGTGTTGTGTGGAATGAGGGGGTGTGTGACCTCATGGGGTGCTGCTTATCCAGGGTGGTGGTCTTCGCTCTAGGTACCAACTTCACAGCCAAGGGGATAGGTCCAAACTGAACAAGATATCTGAGAGGAGGGTTCCTCCACCGAGCTGATCTGCAGGCTCTGAACTCCCATGAGCGTGGTTAGGGTCGCCAGCCTCCATGTGAACACAAGTCTAGAAATGCAAGCACTGCCATTTGGCTTGGGTTGGTAGATCCCAGTGGCCACTGAAGCCACAGGCAGTTTGTTAGTGTCTGGGAAGATCTGATTGGACAGTCCGGCCTTTGCAGCTCCTCCTGAATGAGACCTTTTATTAAAATAACAAACCAAACAAACAAAAAGGGCCCAGCAACAAAACCCCAAAACGGACCCTTTGTGTTTCCCTGGTAGCCTGAGACAGAAAAGGCTTCTACTTTTCTTCTGCTTGGGAAGTGCTTGCTTGGCATCTGCTCTTAGTTGTGAGAGAATGAAGGCAATAACCTCACCCTTTTTGGACTTTCTATCTAATCTGTTTGTGGCTCTGTTCTGGGACCCACGACTAAACCTCCAGGGTTGTAATATTCCTGCATGCTTACGTGTGTGAAAAAGTCAATAGAGTTGGTTCCATTTGGTTTCTGCTAAGGGGATACAACCAGCTCTTGCTGTCATTCTCCACCTCTTTGTCTGTTCTGGTATTTTGTCTCGGATATTGCATACATCACACTGAGATTTGCTCTCATTGATGAAGTGGAGCGCCCACAAAAATAAGTGTTCCTGACCTGTACTATCATTTAAAATTGGTGTCTTTGTGAGTAGTCTTGAAATTCACAATGGCAAGTTTGCTATCGAATTTTAATTTTTAAAAAATCCACATAATTAAATGATAACAACCCACCTAATTTTAGAGTCCGGCTTGGGGTTCTGAAGGGGAACCAGAATAAACAATGCAAACTCATGGGAAGATTTGTCCGAGGTTGGCTATTTTCTACTTTATTTTTACTAGTGTAGCTTGATGTTCTGTTTGCCCTGGTGGAGTTGGTAGCTGTCCTTGTCTTTCTCAGTTGGTGTAGCCAGTGCTCATAGAGTACCTCAGCATTGCCTGAGCACCTGTCTCACCTTAATTATAGTACCTATCAACAGAATTTGCATCCTGGAAAAAAACTGGAACTGGAAGGGACTTTGAAGATCAAGTTCAGATTTTTTACTTTTAGTTGACAAAGATCAATCCAGAGAGGTTAAGTTTGAGAAAATGGGATGGACATTGCTTTAGAGGCCAAAATGTTAAAGCAAAGGAAGGAAACTCAGAGGAAGTTTAAGAGGAAGAAGCTTGCAGTCTTGGGTTTCAAGATATCTTGGTGGCTGCTGTTATACCTACATCCTCCCCTTCTCTACGTAACAGTTGCCAACATTTATGTGCCAGGCATTGTTCTGAGTGCTTTCCCTGGAACAGTTCATTTAATACCCTTGAATTCCCCATGAGATGGTACCTCAGTTTGCAGACAAGGAAATTGAGGCTTTAGCAATAAGGTTAAGAAATGCTCCTAAAGCCTAACAACTAAGAGCCAGGTTTTGATCCCTGACAACCTGATTCCAGGATGTGTATTAACTTTACCACTGTGCTGTGTTGCACCTTTTGGTGTTCCTATATTCCATAAATATACATGGTTACATATATGTATGTGTTTTTTATTATTTATAACCACCTCTATATATCTATGATTGATGTCTAGATCGATAGACCACACACACACACACACACGCACACACACACGCACACACCCTCACACCCTCCTTTTACCTTTTCTCAGGTCCAAGTGAAGAAAGGGGCATTTGTAATGGACAAATGAACCTTATTAGGAGCAATTTCAAAACTAAAGAATAAGCAGTTAAATCCCCAAGAAGATACTTCCAATTAAAATTACATGCAGAATATGGTAGAGTTCAACTTCTAAGCCATCTTTTCTTGAGAGTTCCTTTTTTGTGACCTCAGGAGTTGCAAGAGTTACATGTGTGAGCAATCAATGATTCTGTTGTTTTGTTGTTGCTTTTGTTAAATAAGTATCTCCATTCAACTTTTAATATAAAATAAATTAGAATCATCCAGGTAAAAATAATCAAACTAGTTTCCTTTGTCCTCAGTTCAGTAAAGCACCACCCAAAGTGCTTCAAAATGTCACCTAATTTTATGAGTCTTAGCAGAAAGATAAAAGAATCAAAGATATAGAACTTCCTAAATTTTGTACAACATTGAAATCCCCTGGGGTAACAGTTGATGTAAAGGTGATTACTGTTGTTGTCTATTGATATTTTTTCCTACCTAGAACAATGCAATCTTTTCTGTTACCAAGGCTCTGTAGAAATCAGATCCTCTAATCACTAGAACACTGGGAGTAAGAAATATGCATTTAATTTTTTAAAGGTACTTTAAAGTCAGTAATGCAATTTGCTACTGGTATTTGAGAGAGAAGGATTTAATAAAAATGTGATGTTCGCATCAATAGTACCCCTTTAAGTCTTCCTGCTTACTTTGCATCTCTGTATGCACCTAATGGGCTGCAGCCTGCTATTGCCTTTCTATAGCACTTGAGGGAACACGAGATCATTACTTGGGGAGAGAACTAGGGGCTGTTTGGAGGTTCTCACTTCATGGTGGAATAAGATTAATTAATATTATCCCAGTATGCCTCCTGTTACATCTGATGAATATGATCTTGAACTTGTACTTAAAAGTTTGAGCAGATTCATATACTGGGGGTTTTTCTGCAGGGGATGTTGTCTAGCCTTTAGAAGTGAAGTTACTTGTTTATTTTCTGAGTGAGGCATTCTTGTTGTAGTGAGAAGTCTAGAGTAGCATACAAAGTTCTGGGTTCTGGACTCAGTCCCTTGTGAGTTCGCTGCCATGAATCTCCATCTCAGTGCCTCGATCCCTAGGATAGGGATCATGCACAGTTTCTTATGCTAGAATCATACAGAACCAATAGTATTTCATGATGACTCTTAAAACCGTGAGAGGGAGGGTAATATTTGTCCCCGCTTACTGATGAGACAGAAGTTTGATTAGGTTAGGGGCTCATCTACAGACCAGTAAGTAGTGTCTGGTCCTCTAATACTTTTTCTGATCAGTCTGTTCTGACTTTTTTACAAGTCAGATTGACGGATTCTTGAATAAAACCAGGAAAGGGCTTTGAGGTCATTCATTCTACAACCAATCTGTGATCACATTAGATTCCTGCAGAGAATAGCAATGATTAAATCATCATGCACTTTCCAAGGACCTCAGGTTGAGCCTCAATGGTCAGTGTTTCGGCTGTGACATTGAGGCGCAGGTGAGGGTGGTGAGAATGGTGACAGGGCAGGGAGTGGATACTTCAACCCTGTTTTGGTTACATTTCTAACACTGGAACATTGAATTTATAATACTGTTGTGCTTAATTGGTGATTTCTGACCATTTACTTAAAATAACAGTAAAACCATTCTGTTTGATCAATTTACAGAACAGCTGAGAATTATGGAAAATTCCTGTCAGAACCGAATTATCAGCTGAAAAGCATTGGTGTGTAGGTTTTCTAACCAAGTCAATACTGACTCTCAATCAATGACAAAATTTTTTTTAAAATATTTAAATTTTGAAATAATTTCAGGCCTACAAAAAATACTTACATAAGTTAATATAAAAAATTCCCCATACAGTCATCAGCCAGATTCTCCAAATAACCATAATACAATAATCATGATCAGGAAATTAATACTGATGCGATTCTGCAATCTACAGACTTTATTCAAATTTTGACAGTTCTTTCACTAATGTCCTTTTTCTGGCTGACAAGTCAGTCTAGGATCACATGTTGCATTTACCTTTCAAAGCCCTTTAATCTCAAGTAGTAAGCTTCATAATCTTCATCTTCCATAACCTTGCTACTTCTGACAATTATAGGCTAGTTATTTCATTACCTTTAGCTTCTTTTATTGTTTCCCAATGATCAAAATCAGGTTATGCACTTTTGGTAAGAATATCACAGAAATGATGTTGTATTATTTGTCAATGATTATGTCAGAGGGTACATGATTGATTTATTCCATTAATAGCGACCAGACACTAGACAATGAGAATCTAACAGAGCATACATTTGACTCAATCCCTTGAAGAATAGAAGGAAATTAAACAAGGGGCCAGTGTTTTTATTGCAACCTACTTGGGCAGACTAGATATTCACAAGTAGTTAAAAACCTGTGAGCGCTTCATGGGGTAGTATGTGATTATTTTTGCTTGGAGCACGGGAGTCAGAGATTTTCTTGGGGGAAGCCATGCAGATCAACAAGGAGTCTAGACTGCCTATTGCTATTTAATCTGTAGGCAAGAGTGTCTGTTGTCAGAAAGAATAGAAACAGCTGAACAAAAAGCAAGCTGGAAATCACAACCTGAACCTTGTAAAATGGCAAAAATCACAATAGTAAAAAATGCTTCAGATTTGTTCTGTAGCATTTTTCTCATGCCACAAGTATAGCACTTCTCCTAATATATGACAATTTTAGTCTTACTCATCAAACAGATGTGTTTCTTGAGGGCAAAGATGATGTCATTCAGGTCCCTCAGACAGTGCCTGACACCATTGTGCCATAGTTATTTATTGAAATAAACTGAGAACTGAGCAATGTTTCTGAGCTACTAATTAGTGGAAGGATTTAGGGTCTCATTCTATACATGGTGGATGCTCAATAACTATTGGTGACAGGAAGGTAGGGAAGTCTTAAGTGGATGCAGCTTTCACTGGTCAAGTCAAAGGGGGTAGATGGTCTCTGAGGCAGTGAAGTGGTAGAGGAGTGATGGAAGGGGAGTGAAGGTGAAACAGGGGAAAGGGAGAAGCTGAAGATGCTTAGAGGGATGGAAAGCTAAGCCACCTTGAAGGGGACTGATAGCAGAAGATCAAGAACACTAAAACCCATATTTAGACCAGACAAAGGAAACAAAAAGGAAAATGGATGCTAGGAGCATGTAGTTGGAAACAACTAACATGTCATTTTCTAGGTGGCTTAAATGGGTAGATTTATGAAAAAAGTGCTGTGTGTTGGGGGTGGGGGGTCAAAAGTGAAAATCTGAGGAAACTGAGGAGCATGGAGTGTGGTTATGAGTGAACCCACTGAGAGAATGGTAGGTGACCTCTAAGCAGAGATTTCAGGGACATTGGGACAGAGACCCTGGCAGGGGTGGAAGTCTGACTATGCACAACAGGGGGCCACTTGGCAGGTGCTCTATGGAAGACCCAGAGAAAGGCCAACTGGTTTATCACTGGACTGCAGGGGCTGGAGGCCAGAGAGACATCAACAAGAGATGAGCACAAGGCAAGAAGATGGGAGCCTGGGCAGATCCACCATAACGGCAGATCATAGTGGCACCCCATAGTGGGGTGGGATAGGTTGTTGGAGATGGAAAGAGAGAGGAATAGGTGTGGAGAGAGTGCTTGGTAATGGGTAGAAATGAGGCCTTTCTAAGCCTCCCTTTGAAAACATAAGTAAACAGACTCAGCTCTAGAATTGCATCTCATCTAGTGTGTGCCTGACCAGAGAACAATGGCTTGAGTAGTAGGAGAGAAGGGAAATGGGGGAGTTTCAACTTGGAAGAGATTGAGCCTCTCATTTGATTTTGATCTTTGTTGCCTGCTGGCTTGGCCATTTTCCAGTTGAACCCCTCCTTCTTATTCCTCACTCTCTCAACACTCAGCTGAATGTGAACTGGTCACTGTTAGGGGCACCCATCTCTGTCCTCAGAAACTGCTTCTAGGATGAAATGTGATAGTACTTGGTTTTATTGCTTAGTCCTTTGTGCTAACCTCTCCATTCCAAAGACCAAAATAACTTAGCAGATTTCATTTCAGCTAGAAGAAAAATCCATGCCTGTTTTGTACCCATCTGGGCTAAAGGACTCACCTAGTGTCACTTGCCACCAGGTTGCAAGGTTGACACGTGGGATCACTGGGTTAGATGAGGACTGGAATGTATCTCTTGGCTTGGTTCTCCCACTGAGTAATGCTGATACCCAGAAATCACTTTGGGATTGGGATCAGAGTTGGGATGAGGATATATACTTGTGTTCTTTTGGATTCTGGCCAAATGGAGCATCAGTTGGCATTTCCTGTCCTACATTCATGGAACTACTCATTACCACTTAGGTGACAGGAGGATAGATTGGATCATGATATTCCTTCTGGCGTATTTTACCCAGGGTGTGCTTAAGGGTGGTTCACTTCCAAGTGTAAGGAAAAGGAAAAGATTTTGCTAATGCCCTCTTTTGGCTACTATACCACCTAATTGAAACGGCAACTGTGTCCTGTGTCATTCAGTTGCCCAGGTGCAGCTGTTCCTGGCTGATTTTTGTGCTACTCATGTTGGAGGTGTGGCCACTAGTCTGGTTCTCATCGTTCGTGGCCATTGCCTCGTTACTGTGGCCATGGGTTGGTGGTTTGCTTTCTTTTTTCTTTTCAATTCATTTCATACCCGCCACCCCTTAATTTTAATCTTTCTTGTTTTTTTAGGTAGTTGTTATGTGCTGTTGTTTTTTGTTTTATCTTTTGTTGCCTTTCCCTCTGCAGTCAACTCTGTGGCCTGGGGACTCCAGCATTCTTCAAGCAAGCCATTTCTGAAGAAGGCGAAAAGAAGCCACGATGATTTGCACCTACTCCTTCTTCTCCTCCTCCTCTTCCTCTTCCCTTGCCTGGCCCCCTCCTGCGTGTGTGTTTCAGTCAACACAGGAGCCTGGATTGTGGAAAAACCTCCAGTGCAACTCAGCTCAGAAAAGTCTTGAGAATGGCCTCAGTTTGTGCAATAAGAAGATTTTATTTTTCCTTTTTAAAATTCTTCATTACATTTTCTTTAATTGTCTGTGAGAAAGTACCCAGGTCAGACTGGAAATGCTCTGCAATAGATTGCTCTACGATCTAACTGAACACAACAAACTGACAAAACAAAGAGAGTTATTTTATTTATTTCAATATTTAAAAGAAAAGAGTGCTGGCATTGCACAATATTTTTGTTTAAAGTAACTTCTGCTTCAAAAATTAAAAGAATTTTGTGAAGACATGAAATCAAAAGAGTACTTAATGTAAAATAAAGACTGCCTATTAACTCTAAGGAAAAATACCCCACATTTTTAATAAGAAAATAAAGATCAACTCTGCTCTCTCAGGCTTTGTAAAAAGCCATTCATGTATGTGCTTTAGGTATTTTTATTTCTGCGAGTTGGATGTGGTAAGTGAGGAGTGATCAGTTTCCTTTTTTCCCTTCTTCAAAAGTCTGTTGAAAGTGTTGTGATGTTAAATGATCATATGTTCAGAACTGACTGAAATAAATTAGCCACAGAGGCTATCAGCAGTCTTTTTAACCCCCATCCCCCAAAACAAAAACAAAACAACCTCTCCCCTCACCTCAGGCAGGCCCCATTTATCTGAATGTCAAGAAGCAGGCTGCCTCCTGGTTATGTTTGAAGAGACCTAGTTGGGAAAGGAACCCCACCTAGTGATTAATCTAGTGATGTATCTCTACGAGTTCAACAGATTTGAACATAGACAGTTTTGTTTAAAATAACAAGGAAATTTTAAAACAATGACAATAAATAGCAATTGAGTTTTTATGAATTTAGCCATCTAACAAGTCCTAGAGGAGACTTGCAAAGGGGAGCCTTCTGCTGAGCTGACTGCCAGGGCTTAGGATTCTAGAACTGTCCCCAAAGGCAAGGAAGGCCACCATGAATAATGGTGACCTCTCAGATTCAGTTGCTGGTGGGAGTAAGGAGAAAAGCAAGAGTCCGAATGTCCTCTTATGGCCGTGTTGGTGGAAGTGAACATGGAGGAGGCTTAGGAGATGGATTCAACATGGCGTCTAGGGAGGAGCTGGGGTGACTGTCTGGATTACTGGGTTCTACTCCCAGTCTTCTACATGTCCATGCTCTTGAGTTTTCCTTACTTGTGAGCAGTGTCAGAATAATTAATGCACACTCTAACGCTGGATATTCTTTTCAGTGAAAGTCCTTGAGTGACAGTGTTACTGAGATAGTTCTGAGTCTCAGTGTCTCTTTTGCCTTTGAAGGTGGAGATGGGGTGGGCACAGATGTCTTGCCAGCCCTATCAGCTTTCTCATTCAAGGCCCATTCCTTGGGGAGATCACCAGGAGTGACTTTGCATCATTTTGTATCCCTTTTCTGTGACATTTTCTGATAGAAAATGTCCCTTTTCAAGATGCTAATAATTATAGTAATAGTTTGCTCTCCAACCAACTCCCATAAGTTATAATGTGTAGGATTTTTGTGATAAAGATTTGCATAATGTAGGGTTTGTATCATTTGTGTAAGTTTCTGTTAAATAAAAGTCTGTTTCCAATGCTCCTATAGCATCTCTGTAAATTTTGCTTTACCACCCTCATCCTATATGAGTTCGACTTTCATGCTGTCCTGTGGAAGGGACTCCTAAAGGAATTCTGCCCACCTGCCTTCCTGAGGTTGACTGAGCCTGCTTGTTTGTTTAGGATCACAGTCTAGAAGAGCAGTGGCATTGGCTC
Source organism: Galemys pyrenaicus (assembly GCA_019455555.1). Lineage (NCBI taxonomy): Eukaryota > Metazoa > Chordata > Mammalia > Eulipotyphla > Talpidae > Galemys > Galemys pyrenaicus. Next base: position 1,558,732 of record JAGFMF010012094.1, on the reverse strand, counting down.
GGCTGGCAGGTGGGGGCAGAGGAAGTGGGCATGCCCAGGGTGGGTGCCAGAACCTGATCTCTGAGTGCAAGTTGCTGTCACCCACCCACGCACCATCACAACCACCACCATTGCCCTCTGCATGGCCAAAGAGATGATGGAGAGCCTGGGTACATGTGTAGACTTACGACACCTGCCAGTGGTAAATCACAGCAGTGCCGCAAATAGTTTTGCACAAGAATGCGAGCTTTGGTGTGCGTGGGGAAAGCTGGGAGGTTAATGTTTCCATTCCTAAAAGGTGGTCTGGGAGTGGCATGCTGCCAGTGGGTGCCAGTGGAGACTGCCCCTTCCGCTTGGCTCTTCTTTGTGTGTATAGAGATGGACGCTCTCCTCTCTGGGTCCGCTAGGTGAGAGAGAGTCAGACCAACCTTTCAGGCCAGGCCTTGTCCTCCGAGTATTGCCAGCCCTGGTGGCCCGGGTGGAGAAGGCATGTTCCTTGCATTGCTGCTGTACCTGCGTCCTACCTGCCTTTAGAAGGAATGCTGTGTTGTGACCTTCATTATGGACTTTGTAGGCTTCCCTCACCGTAACAAAGACCTTACCCACCCGTAACCCTTGTTGGACTCCTCCCCTGCCCCTTTATTGTGGTAAAATATACATAGCATAGAATTTATGATTTTAAACATTTGTAAAGTGCACAGGTTAACAACACTTAGTTCCTCTGCATTGTTGTGCAACCATCACCACTCTCCTTTTCCAGAACATTTTTTTGTCTTCTTCTGTTGAAATTTTGAACACATTTAATACTGGTTCCTTATTCCTTCTCCACCCCCCCGAACCCCTGGAAACCATTCTACTGTCTGTAGGAATGTGATGAATCTGGGTACCTCATATAAGTAGAATCGTTCAACATTTGTTCTTTTGTGGTTGATATATTCCTAACATAGTGTCAGGTGCATGCATGGTGTAGCATGTGTCAGAATTTTATTCTTTTTTAAGAATGAATATTCCATTGTAGCACATTTTGTTTATTCATCTATTGACATTTAGAGTGAAAAAGGAAGTTCCGTGTTTATTACACACTACATACTGCCTCCAGTGGTTCACATGTGAGACAGTAGACCCCGTTCAGAGGTCACCTGCAGCATTAAATATCTTCTTAGGAGAGAAGTGATTGAAATCTTCCAATCGATCGATATCCTGGGAAAAGGGAACCTTGATTCTGATGGATGAATTCTCTCTATCTAAAGTGTGTTGTACCTCATGACTAAGGATTTCTTTGTAGATAATGTCCTATAAAATGTTGCTTATATAGGGATAAGCTATCTAACAAGGAGCGGTAGTATCAATGTAAATAGCTAAGGACAGAGAAGGCTCTGGAGAATCAAATGTTTTATGGTGAGCCGCGTGGGCAGGGATTGTTCGGTGGTGAGTCGTTGGCAAAGCATGTGTGTGCTTTATGTCAGCAGATGGTCACTGACCAGGACAGAGGGAGAGAGTGTACATGTGAGCCAGAGAATGAGAAAAATAAGTTACTTTCCAAATTCATTTGGAACATTAATGCAAAGGGTTAATTCTGTGCTGGAGATTCAGGAGCAAGTATCTTTAGTGACTGAAGCAGGTCAAGTGTGAGAAAATCAGCAGCACCTGGGGGATGGGGAGGAAGCCCTTGATACTCAGCCATAAGTCACAGGGAGACAATGGGGAATGGTGGGGAGCATAACGAGGCAGACCCTGTGCTCCAATGGGGCCTTTGATACCCTGGCTGCAGGAATGTGGACTTAGGCTTCTCAGGTCCTGGTGTTTCAAAGAGACCTTTGGGCCCATTTAAATATATTGGTAGTAAATTAAAAACAAACACCAAAGACCAAGTTCGTGTTGCCTAAACCAAATGTGAGCGTGTGCCAGACCCCGGTGGATGACTTGGAGCAGCTTTGCCAAGGGCTGCCAGTGAGGGCAAGATTAAAGTTGAAGTTGGAATGCGAGTCTTCATACAGCAGGTGCTTGACTTCAGACCTGAGGCTGTGTCCTGTGTGTTCTGATTTAGAACTCGTATGTGCTGGGAACGGGTTCCTGGGTTGGTCTCTGGGTGGATCTAGCACATGATTCAGTGTGTGTTAGGAATTCCAGTAGAAAACAGTCCTCCTTCTAGTCCCTTTCCCTGTGCATGTTAATGAGCGATCCCTTCCATTTAAAACTGGGCAGAGCTCAACAGCTTTTGGAGATGGGTTTTTTATTTTGCTTCATTCTTATTGCAGACCAGGCACCTGTTATATCATTCTTTTTACTCTTCTTTTCGAAAAACTCCAAATTACTCCATGTGACTAGGATCGATAAAGTTTCCTTGTATCTTCAAATCCACAAATTCAGTACTTCCTTTGATTTAAAAAATACCTTTTTATGATTTATATACATATATCTTTTACAGACTAAGTATAAAATACTTAAGAGGCAAACAAAAATTCTGGAAGAACATAGATATTTTAATCTTAGATGTAATTTATATATAATTCCTCCAGAGCTCTTGTTATTTGTCATGTACATATATGATAAATTTTATATATGATATATAATCTTATATTTTTGTTACCTATACTTGTATCTCACATATAATATGTTAAGGTTATAGATAATATATCTTCATCCAGAACTTTTGTTGTTTTAATTTGGGTTTTAGTATTTTACATATTATATGCATCTTATTATAGAGGATAATTTGTAAGAGAATCAGGCCAATAGTATTGCAAAATAGTATGCAAAAACTATTCACTTAGATCATGGTGCTTTACTTTTTTGGGGTGAGGAAGAGTAACTTTTTTTTAGATTTTAAAAGAACAAGTTTATTAGAAAAGGAGAAAGGAAAAAAGAGACACCTGCATAGTTACAGGCGGGCAGGGAGGAGAGCTGCTGGGAGGAGGTTATTCTGAATTAGCAGTTTGTTTCCTTATGGGGTTTGCAAACTCTTCTTATAAAGGCTTGGATAGCAAATATTTTAGACTTGGCCAACCAGACATCTGTTGAGCAACTACTTAGTTTTGGGACTGTAGTGCGAACATAGTTGTAGACAATATATAAATCAATGGCCATGTCAGTGTTCTAATAAAACTTTATACACAAAAACAGGCAACTGGTTGGATTTGGCTCATGGGCCATTGTTTGCTAATCTCTGATTTAGAAATAGTAGGCATTATACTCTTAAGTTGGGTGGTGGTAGCATTAATATTTGAGGCATTTTCTAAAGCCTCAAGACTAAGACAAGAAGAATTTCACATCACCGGGTAAAGGGCTGGAGGAGCATCTCATGGCAGTAATGTTGGCAGTGTTAAGTCCTAGATCTACTAATGTTTCAGAGCCAAAAGAATTCCACCACACGCTGTCTACTAGATTTCCTCATTTTGATGCCAGTCCTTAACTGCAGTGCTTACCAAAAGCATCTGAAGAACACAGTAGGCTCTGTGCTAGCCATATGTAACAGTGACTGAGGATGTGATGATTAATATCTTTCAACTCTGGGCATGTAGGTATGAAAGAATGTCAACTTAAAGATAGTCAAATCCGTGCAAGTGACTCCTAGGGACTAAATGAACATAGTGGCGTTTCATCTGTAGGAGATAAGTGATAAAATACATTCAGTGATGCTCAACTTGGACAGAGGGACAGAGTTCTTGCTGCTGAAGAAACAGTTTTTTTCTGCTGACTACCATTTCTTCACTGGTTGTGGCTCCCTGAAGTGGTTAATTTTGGGTGTTGAAGGTACTGCTGAGATATCTTCTTCCTAAGAATTTGGATTTTTATGGTCATATGTAGAAACAGAACTCTTTCCCCAAATCCTTACTTCATATCTCCAAAAGAACTGATAATTTTCTTCTTTGGATGATGACACATATTTCTGATATGAGACCTATTACTGAATGGAACCTTCTTACAAGTTGAATGTGGGAAGAACCATGTGGCTGACGCGTGGCTGTGAGTGAGTTATGTTAGGTGGCAGCGACCAAGCCAAATTTACCCGAGGGATGCTCTTTAGCCACTGTTGGAGGTTGCGCAATTGTTTGGAGATGGGCATTAACTTTAAATCTCAGAATATCTTTTAATGGAGTTTACTGTTAAGGTTCCTAAGTTATCTCCAACTTCCTTAAAAAATCAGGACTTAGGATCAGTTTATGAAATGTTTGCTCCGTTTGCTGCAAGCTCTACTCTGCAGTAGTGCCGAGAGCACCCAGACATCAGTTTTTAGGCATAGAATGAAAGGAGAAAGGTTATCCACCAAAGATTAGAAAATCTTATTTTTTATATTTTACAGAAGTGTGGGTGAATACCACAACCCCTCAGTTCTCTGATCTTTCATTACACCTTCACAGGAAATGCTTTCTTGGGAGATGATGACAGAGGTCATCAGTGGCTTAGCACCAGCTTGATGATGCGCTTATGTGGATCATGCTATTAGTGCTCACCTGGCAAGGCACCATCATAGCCGAGATGGATCTGGAAGCCGCTGTGGAACATGAGCTTTGGGGTATGGGGGTGGTGGTGGTGGTGTTTTTCAAATGAACATGCTACCATGCTGTGTTATATTGGGAATAATGTGCAAAGGCTGGGAAGTAGTTCCTCACCTCTATTTAGTATTTGACACAACCATGTTTGAGTTAGCTGAAAATAACTGCAAAACTAAGAGAAGTACATAAAAGATTATAAACAACTTGCTTAAAGGGATCTTAGCTGGTTGAGAAAAGTTAAAGGCGTTAACTTGGGGAAGAGAATTAGGAGTCATTTATTTTTATTTTTTTTATTAAAATATTTTAAAATTTACATATACTTGCCATTAATTGTAATCCCCATGTATTCCCCATCACCATCTCACCAGTGCA
>JAGFMF010012094.1:1508737-1553801 GCA_019455555.1 Galemys pyrenaicus | reverse complement strand
TTATTATTATTGTTCTTATTCCTTTCCTTGATCCTCATTTGGTTCCCTTATGTTCCTCCTAAGGGAGGAACCATCTGGTATTTTTCTTTTGCCTTCTGAGGAGTCATTTATTAACTGTCATTATGACCAGTTTATTCAGGAAAAGATGGACTAGTTGCTTTTGGTCTAGAGAACAGAAGAGAAGTATCTTGGGGCTCACAACAAACTGATAAACGGTAATTTTGAAAAGACATTTTGACCACTGAGGCTGATATGGAGCACAGTGATAGCCAGATGCTTCTGTGTGGAATTAGGAATGTGGACTAGCAAAATCACAGGGTCCTGTCTAGCTTTGCAGTGCTTAAAACTGTAGCTGGGTAACCTGGAGTGGTTAGTACCCAGCTCATTGACCAGGCAGTGGTCTCATAAATGCTTAGTATGGTCATTAAAATTGCGTTTCTATGCTTGTTCATATTCAGACTCAGGCGATGTGCCTGTGTGGGGACTTTCATACTTACTAGAAAGTGGCAAGAGACATCTTTCTCCAGAGAAATAGCAAGTATATGAAAAAGGAATAGTGGTAAGCAACTGAAAGGGACAGTAGTATCAAAAGGTCACAAGATGAAAATGTTTCTACTGACCCCCTGTCTGAGTCCACGCCAGTTCTCCTCCCACTGAGTCCCACCATATCCGACATCATTCCTGGTGCATGGATTTTGTGCTTGCTTGTTGGACCTGGATATTATTCACTGTTTGATTTTGGTTGAATAACCTCACTGATATTTATGGTTATCTACTCCCATCTCCCTCAACTTAGTAGGAGAAGAAGAGGGGGCTTATTAGAAAACAAAGTTAATTATGTATATATGAGAATTATATATATGAGAATTATATATATGTGATTAAATTCTGCTTAGGAAAAGAAGTAATCAGGATTCTTTCTAAATAACTTAAAAAAGAACTCCTACTGAATAATTTTGCTCTGTTTTGACTTAAAGAAGTAGCAAGGATCATGCTATATTTTGCATGTGAAGTCAACTTTTTGTGGACCAGAAATATAAAGGAGGTTGGGGATGGAGTAACATTGTATAAGGGGTAAAGGAGGGACCTATGAATTTGCTAGCATGAATAATACAGTGAAACTTCTACTTGGCTGAGTGATGGGTTTAGAGAGACTAACCCTGTAATCCTGAGAACTTCTTTGGCTAAAACAGATCGTTTTCCTCCATTGACAATAACCTTTCCTCCATAATTGAAAACCAGATCAATGCGTCCTGACCACATGCTTGTTACTTTGTATAATGACCCTCTGGTTATTGGTTTGCTTTATGCTGCTGATCAATTAATCAAACACTTATTGAATACCTTCCATGTTGCAATGTTGTACTGGGTTTTACAGGTCATAACAGAAAAAGCAAAGGGGGATTCAAACAGACTTTTTGGTATACTTTCTAAGCACCAGTTACCAGGAGTTTCTTAAAAGTGTTAGCTTGTTAATGTTATTCAGCAGCCCTCTAAGGTTAAACTTATGTTGCCTATTTCACAGAATGGAAATTGAGGCTCAGGGACATTGAGTTGATAGAGGTAGTAGTGATAGTGAGTAAAGTCTGATCTTTCCAATCGAGGATTTTCTGCTCTAACATTCTCTCCATTGTATAAGACATCTTCTATGTTCTTGACAGGAGAGACAGGTGATTTGCATAATATTCAAGATAAGACGATTTATAATTAAGTGCCATGTTGGTATAAAATGTGTGTGCTAGGTAGGTATATACCAGTGCTGGTTGAAGTGGGGGATTCTTTATGGAAAGATGAGTGGAATAGGGATGGGAAAAGAGAAAGCGGCCCCTGAAAGCAGCAATGGGAACTACCAAGCACAAACTCTGTGTGTGTGTGTGTGTGTGTGTGTGTGCATGCACACTGGCTCAGGAGAGAGGAGGGCTGTGGCCTGTGGAGAGAAGCTGTAGTTTCCATAGTGTCAACACTGTGTGGCTTGGTCCAAAGCAAGGGAAAGGAGAACAGTAGGAAGCTGGGGCCCTGATAAGTTCTTGAGCAGGACGAATGTGATGTTAGGATGGTTGTTCAATGGTAGTTGAACTGCGCATGTGCAGAAGTTTGGGTTCCTATGCTTTTCCCCATCAGGCTGCCTCTAACCCTGTCTGGTTGTGGCATCCTAGCCCTTGTGGGGAAAAGAAGTGTCCAGGAGTCCTAAGCGATTTGGAGCAGCGCCCCAGTTCATCCTGACACTTAGCCAATGGGTGAAATATTCCTCTCAGTATCAGTTGGTGCTATGGGCATTTTCCAGCAAGTATTATTCTAAAGCCAGAGAAACTGTTGCTGACACTATTTTTATTGTACCTGCCTACTGACTTGTACTGCATTTTGGAGGAAGAGGAGATAGGATACCCTGAGAGACTGGTTGGCCCTGAGAGCTTGTATCTGAGAGACCAATTTCAATTTGCGATCAAAATTGTGTCCTGGTCAAACTGGAGAAGTGGTTCATTTGAAAAACCACCTCTTAGACTGATAGGTCACTAGAGGTGAGAGAAGCAGTAAGGAAACCAGGACGTCTGGCCACTGCTTTTGTTTGGGGTGGATGTTCCTTTATGGGACTGTCTGCGAGCCTCCAGCTGATCTGCTTGTGGGAGGAATCAGGAAATCCTGAGACCGCAGTCCCCAAGTCCTCTCCCATTCCTATCTGGGATGCTCATGTCTCCCCACTTCATCTTACATCTTGCAAGGATGTAGCCATAGGCGAGGGATGGGAACTGTGCATCCAAAGGACACGCACCATCTTCCCTGCTGTAGTCAAGAGTGGAGGACACTCCCTGTCGGCCCCCAGGAGCCTGCACACTCTCAAAATAACCTCCCTGGCAGCTTTCCCTGGGGTTACTATCCCACTTAGCAATGGGTGGAACAAGACTCAGAAGATTTAAGTGACTTGACCAAGGCTGCAGAAGTGGTAGGGCCGCTTGGATTGGATCGGATTGCAGGTGGTCCTCATGATATTTATGTCGGTGCCCTTGCCATGGCTGGTTGCTGCTGAGAACGTTCCATGACAGCGGTCTTGGCTTAGATCTGTCTGAAAGTCACAGAGCTCTGGAGTGAAAAATTTATCTGACTGCATAGAATTGAGACCTACAATAGATGATACCTTCCTTCCCTTGGAGAGAAGGAAAAATAATGGGATGCCCGCCTCTGGATGGACCCTCATTCCTGGGACCTGCAGCACTTAACGTCGCACCTGGGCTGAGGACATTTGTCTCGTCAAACCCGTTCAGAATCCTCTTCCCTCCTCATGCTTGCAGACTGTAACAGTGATGCGGATCTGGCACAGCCTGTGTTCCTGGGCTGCGTGTTAACAGTGCTCAGGTTCAATGTTCTGTGGCAGTTTCATGGAGTCAGCCTATGTCACCTGCTTACTGCCTTGAAATTTTACTGTGTGCCCTCAGAAAACACCCCAGGCCTACTTTTAATGGCCATGCAAGATGTATAGATGGCAGCCCTGAGTTGATTTTGCCCTGCAGAGGTTGCGAAGGTTGGCTTTAAAAGAAGGCCCTGCCTGGTGATTGGCTCAGGGAGAGAGATCTTCCGAGACAGCAACTTGCCCTCCCTGCTCCCTCTCCATTAATTCCCGGAAACTCTGCAGCTCCCTCTCCCAGCTCCCTGCTATCCCCCCACCCCTCTGGTCTCACTGCTGAACTAATCACAGTTCATTTCTGCTGCATGCCTCATTTGGGGGAAGAGTGCTCCAGGGCTCCCAAAACGAGAAGAGAGAAATTAAGAATGGTTGGCCAATGAGCCAGTCCATTGCCACCAGGACTGCCATTGAGATCGCTGGTCTCCCTTACGTCCCTGTGCCTTGGTCCAGAGCACCCTAGGTGGCTGGCTGCCTGCGGGGCTTTGCCCCTGGACTGGGCGGGACCAGCTTCATACTGTGAGGGAGGGAAGAACCAGGCTCACTCAGTCCCTTCCACACATTAGCATAGATTCTCTGATCTCATCTATTTTACAACCCTGTAGGGTTGGGCCCATTTTACAGCCCAGTGAATGGAGGTTGAGAACAGCTCAATAGTAACTTGCCTGAAACCAGGTACGAGCACCTGTCTATCTGATTTCATAAAGGCTGTGCTCTCTCTTTTTTACCCGCTCCTGCATCTTCCTCTTCCTCCCGTAAAGCAAGGGCTCTTCTCCACATTCCTCTGAGGCAGTAACAGCAGTCCTGCTGACTCGGGCGAGAACCCCTCGTGTTGCCCGCTGGCTGTCAGCACTGTGAGTTTAGCCCATAAACTGATGCATCTGGGTTCCTGGCAAGGCCAAGGACAGAGGGAGCAGTTTCATGGAGCCCCTGGCCAGCTTCACTTGCAGGCAGCTCCGCGGGACCATTTTAGGTGGTTCGAGCACATTGAGTTCTTTGTGCCTCTCAGTCCCTGGCAAGCACTTCCCCTTTCTTGGGACTTCTTTGCCTCTCATTATCTTATTGATCTTTTTCTTTCTTTTTTATTGGAGTAATGTTGCGTTATAACTTTATATGTTATGGTGTGTATAAGTGAGAATCAGCATGTGTATATACTACATTAAGTTCACCACTAAACATCCATTGTGTCTTTCTCCATATCTCATTATCTTATTTTAAGGCCACAGGCATCATTTGGTTGACCTGCTGCCAGAGAAATTTAGTCTCCTCCTTTGTGAGTAATGACTCCAACCTGGAATTAGTTGGATGATCTTTGAAGTTCCAGCATGCCATTTTGGCGTGAATGTGGCATTAAAAAAATTACGTTCTTTTCCACTCCCCGTCTTCCTGCCTTCCTCCCATTGTCCAAAGAGACAAATGTTTCTTAGAGGGGCCTGCTTTCTGTGACAGCCTCTAGAACTCTCCCTTCTGGAAGTTTCTCCCTCCTGGAAGGCTGCGTGCAGAATGGACTATACTTGTGAATATTTTGGCTCCGGGTTTTGATGTGCATTCATCCTTCCAGAAGGAGGGCCAGGGAGGAGTCAGTGAACTGGCCAGACCCCGGGGGCTCTTGTGCGTGGTGGTGGCTGAGCAGGGACAGCGCGGCCTGGGAGCAGAGAGCTAAGACTCCTGAACACCTGGGCCACACTCCCTGGGGCCTGCCCACCCTTGGGAGACGCAGGAGACCGCTGGGAGTGCTGCCATCCTGCCATCTTGCCCTGTGACCCCGGGCAAGTCACTTCACCTTCTGGAGCCTCGGTTTCTTTGCTGGTTTTAAAGAAGGGGTTGGATGGGGTTGCACGAGGTTGACTCAGGCTCGCCAGTGGACCAAGTAAGGGGCCCGTGATAATGTTGTGTTGAGAAACTGTTTGCTTCCATCTGCAGCTTTGGGAAGTCAAGTTTTGAAGCCAGCGGGGTAGCCTCAGCGGTGGGTGTTTCAGTCCTGTTATGGGCCCTGCAGAGGGAGATGGAAGTTTATCGCTCCTTCCAACCCAGCGTGACCGCTGGTCACACCTTGTGGGTGGAGGCCTCCTCAGCCCTCCCTATCCCCCTACTCCTGGGGCTCCCAGGCCCCCTTCCTCACTCTACCCACTTCTGTCCCTGATTGAACAGGCAGATGGAGAACCAGTTGGGTTGGGGCAAGACAGGGGCATCTCCTGTGGGGGCTCGGTGCTGATGGCAACACCTGTGGACCAGTGTTGGTCTCTCATGGCTCTGACCCTCCAAAGTCAGGCCCCATGACCCTGCAGGCTGGGGGTGTTTTAGCTGCCGCCCTGTCCTGTTGCCTGCAGAGACGAGGTCTTTGAGCTGATTGAATGAGGAGGAAACGGAGAGGAGGAAACTAGCAGAGTCACCACCAACATCTCAGGTTCCCGGATTGGGGTGTGGGGGGCTGTGTAGGCCTGAGGTGCTGGCCTCCCAGTTGAGTGCTCCCTTCCTTGCCAGGCTCTTCCTCCAGCTTCCCTCTTGATCCAGGCTGTTTCTCTCTTTTTGGTTTCAGGGAACTCATTAAATTTTTTGTCTTTTCAGCCATTCCAATTCCTTACCTTTAACTCTGTGAGGGCAGAACTTAGAGGAGGCCTTGGGTATGCCCTGGGTGATTTGGAGAGAGCCTTTAGTTCAGGACCCTAGCTTAGCTGTGAGGACTGGGTTCCCTCACAGTTCCCTCAAACTGCCATCCTGCTCGGTCTTCATGGTCCTCTCAAGAGCATCTTGGGGTGTGGACAGGAATGGCTGGTCATGGAGAGAAAACAGGGCCTCAGTGCAGGGGTTGGGGGGCTGCCCACTGACTTGGGAAGCCAAGGACCAGGCAGAGAGATGCCAGTGCTGTTGGAGGGCTACTCTCCTATACCTTGGCCCCTGTGTCCGGAGAAGGGTCTTTCTCCACTGCTTGTCCCCTGTGTGTGAGTGCAGTGGTGGTGACCCAGTGGGTGCTGGGATACATGGTGAGTTTGCATCCAGCCTCTTCCACCCCTTGCTAGGTTGAGTGCGTTACTTCACAGCTCTGAGTTTCAGCTTCGACAAAAATGGGAAGCTGAGTGTCAGGTTGCTTTAGGAATTGAGGAAGTTGCTCAAAGTGCCAAGTAACCAGGAAGTATCTGGGTTGTAATTATGAGGAGTAAGTGTACATAAAGTAAGAAAACTAATACTAATAGGGGAGACTTGAAATTGAGTTCCTATATCCTTTTTAAAGAATTTAGCCATAATTCTGGTTGTGTCTCCTGAATAAGCAAGTGCATTCTGGTGGTGCCACCTGGTTAACTTCTTGCCCATATGAAGATACCTCTGTCCTCCCCTTGCCCCTCAAGCAAAGGCTTCCCTCCTGGCTGCACGGTCAGCACCACCCCCTGAGATGGAGTTTTCCCACAGTGATTCTTCATCATCTTGGGTCTTCCCCTCTGTTCTTTCATTTTCCATGCAAGTCTGGAACTCTGAGGAGAGGTTCGCATAGGAAAGATTGATTTGGGAGTTAAAGGTACATAGTTGATATTTAGAGAAAGTGAACTTGGCAAGATAAGAAGAGTCTGGAATAAGAAAGAGGAGGACCCAAGGAGATTGAGCAGGGACAGCTAGGCAAGGGAGGAGGAATATTCTGGACCCTGTATTCAGGAAGGGAGATGGAGCACACTGGCCTTTTTAAGGAGTTGTGCTAAAAAGATCATGGGTTGGGGCCTGGATGGAGGGGGCTGCTTGGTCAGGATTTCCCTCTTCAGGTGTTTTTAAAGCATGCTTGTATGCTGTGACCAGAGGGTGAGATGGATGATGCTTGAGAGAGTGCTGGCAGGAACAAAGTTCTCAGGGAGGTGTGGGAGGCTGGGGCTTGGCCTCAGGAGGGAGCTGGAAGAGTAGAGTCTGTGCCTGGCTGTAGGAGGGAGCCAAGGAGGGGTACAGGTGTAGGGATACTGTAGATGTGCTTATGGAAGTCAGGCTAACTTATTTTTATGCTATGTCTATTTTCAACTACTTAAGGAGAGTGGGAGATTGGGGGGATTCGAGAAGATGGAGAGACAGAGGAGAATGATTTGAGCAGAGAAATGGGCATGGTGTGTTTTTCTGGTTGGTATGGGACTGGGACCAGTGGATGGCTTGGCCTGAGTTGAGGTCAGAGGCAAATGGGTCAGCAGATGTAAGGGAGGGGGCGACTTTAGGGATGGGACACGTCTCTGGACGTGGGACACTGGTGGCGAGTGTGGGGAGGAGTGGCAGAGTCAATGGGTGGGAGCTTCTGAGAGGGTTCAAGAATTGGGGGTTTCCTCAATAAGTGAGGGCCCCGCTGACCATTACTAACTGTGCCTTTTGATTTGGGTTCAATATCGTCCTCTTAAATTCATTGGAGAGATTCTAAAATAGAAAATGGCAGAAAGCAATGCTCGTCCTGGGGCTGTTGAATTCTTTCATCATTTAATGAGGACAGATTATTGAGGAGGCAAAGCTATTTAGCATTTGTAAGGATACAATAGAGGCCATGCTTAAGTCTTTTCTGCCTTGCAACAGCCCTCCCAGCACTGAGATGGGCACTTGTGTTTGTTCTTGTTGATATAAAGGAACTACCCCGAATGCTTTTCTCAAGGCTTTATCTTGGGGAGAGCACATGTCTCGAGCTGCTAGGCGAGAGCTCAGGTCTCTTCTGCGTGAGACCCATAGGTGTTGGGCCAACAGAAGTTAGAAGGAGGACAGTGACTGTCTGGACACTGGCCAGTAGGAACTAATGTCCCTTATAGCCAATAATCACGGGACTGTCTGAAACACTCAGGACTGTGTTGACAGTAGGCCGTGAGCCTAAGAGGAATACATTCCTTGGGCGTGGGAATGGAGGTTAGTTTGGTGGTGCCAGAACAAAGCAGAAGGGTGGTAAAAATTTGCCTATTATTACTGTTTCCTTTTTAAAATTTATTTATGCATACAAAAGCTGGGGTACAGGCCAGAGGCAGGGGGTCGGGGGAGGTGAGAGGATTCACCAGAGACAGAGTGGGGAGCAGAACAGGCAGATCGACTGAAACACACTGCTGAGGGGAGCAGCGGGCGAGGCAGGAGAGGTCTGCTGTGCCATGTGGGTCCCCTCCCTGGCCAGGGATCGAACTCACACTGCTGTGGTTGCAGAAGTTCCACAGTGCGAAGCTCAATCCCTTGAACCACCAGGGAGGTCCCCCTGTTGTTAACTTTTTAAATGGTGATTTCAGCTTAACAAAGCAGTGATGCAGACCCTCCAGAGCCTCACAGTGAAAGGATGAGGTGGGGAGGATGAGGTGGGAGCAGGAAGGTTTGGAACCCATATCTGTGCAGTGCAGCCTGTGGGCGGGTATGACCGGTGGACGCGTGAGGGCCAGGCCTGCACTGCGGCACAGGCTGCTGATCAGCAGGAGGCTTGAGGCGCCTCTTGCAGGTGAGGGTCACTCACGTGGCCCATGGACCCCCTGCATCACGATGCACAGGTTCAGCCTCATCGCTGGTGCTTCTTTGACAGTTGAAAGTTTGAAAGCCGCCAGGTCACCCAGTGGCACTGGTGGGACCTGGGGAAATGGGAAAACCAGTGACTGATACTTTCTCGCTGAGATCCTCATTTGCAGCGAGGAGGGTGAAAGAGATGGGTGCCTGGGATGTGTGTTTGAAGGGAGAGAATGGAGAAAGGGGTTCAGAGGGACTGAGAGACTGAACGAAGGGACGTAATTCAGAGCAGCCCACTTGGGGCCTTGTCCACAATGGACTTCTCACCTGGTCCCAGCCATGAAGTCCCGCCCCTGACACTGGCTGCCAGGGACTCTGGCGGGAGGACGTGGACCTCTTTGGGATGTCACATGTATAGGGGACCACGCGGGTGCAAGTGTGTCGCTGGTGTGGAGTCAGGCCTTTGCCCCAGCCTCTCAGTGCTTCGGTTATTTTGTCTACATCAGAAGTAGAACCATTTGGACTGGACTTGACGTTTGGAAATTTCAGAGCAGTCAAAAGCCACAACTGGTATTTTACTGATTCTTTCATTCACATGTGAATTGATAGATTCACTCATTTGATGAGAGTTATTTTAGTGGCGAGGTGGGGAGGAAAGTGAGATCAGAGAGAATGAAGACTGACACTCCCAGAAGGGAGGGAGTGGGTTTATTGCAATGCATCGCAACGCTTACTGTGCACATGAATCACCCAGAATCTCATTAAAATGCAGATTGAGGTTCATGAAGAGATGGATTTTCTGTAGGTTTGGGGTGGACATTTCTAACCAGCTTGCAGGTGATGTTCATGGTGGTGGCCCATGGGCTCCACTTTATGTAGCCAGAGTGTAGGCAACCTGCTTCATAGGTCTGGCTGTGAATGGGAGTTGAGTGGTAGGAGAGAGAGTGCTTTGTGTGTAAAAGTGTGGAGTGCTTGTTTCACTTGCTGACATCGCAAGTACTTCCCTGGGTGACTGTTGCACAGGGTGTTGTGGTGGTTGGGTCGGTGGATGTGAAAGAAGATGAATCTAAACAAGGCAGTTATGACCAGACAGCAAAGAGGCTTGTATGCTAAGGAGCTTACTTCCCTCCAAGGGCAGGAAGGGACATAGGGCTTATCTAAGAAGGGGTGGATTGATACTGCATAACTAATGCATAACTATTATTCTTAAAACTCTCTTCTTTCAATGGGACTTTCAGATGATTTTCGGTCACAAAACAAGTATGTGACTGTAGGAATTCTGTTAGTCCAACCACAGAACAAGACTGCCAATTATTTTGCAGTCCTGCTTGTTTTGGTGGGGTCTCTTGTTCACACAAAGGAAAGCAGGAGTTAAATATTCAACGGGAGACCTGCTTAAGGTTTGTGTCCTTAATTCTCACATGAGGTTTTTAACCTATTGAGCTTAATCATACCTTCTGACTCAGCCAGCAAATGGGTCTCCTCTTGTAAGCAAACTCACTGACTGGTTACGGCTATTTGGAATGCTGTTTGAGAAGGACCCTAAAATATCCACAAGAATTGGGAGAGAATGTGGAATTGATTAATGATGTCTGTCATGAGTATGGAATGGAAAGATGGCACAGATCACCCATATTTAGCTATGCCTGAAGCGAGGTCAGAGTGGTGTCTTCTTAATGTTCATTCCCAGGTAAACCAGAGCAATTTCAGAGATACTTGGTGCCTTCATTTGCCTGGTTATGGAATGGAATTGCTCACTACTTACCCAGAACAATTGTGAGGCTCTTGTCCACATTTACGAAGTTTTAGGGAAGGCTTTCCCTCTGTATTACTCTAATATCGATGGGTGTTTTTGTACTTAGTAGACTGAATAGACTACGTGTCTTAGGGCATCATTTCTATTAAATCTGAAGACAGATGCTGGTAACTGGAAATAGGCATTGATTTGCTTTCTCTTGTGCTACCTCTACTCCCTAATTTACCAGAGGGAAAAAATAAAGCCCATGTAAAATCAACTCCTCTAGCTCCTAAGTAAATAGTGAGACTGAGATCAATTCTCATTCGTGAATTTATTGGGTAAACATTCGCTTGATTGTAAGGAAAAATCAGATTAAACTTAGGTGAGAATTTGGCTGGTGGAAAATTATCTATCAAGAAGACTGAGTGGCCCAACATGCAGGACAAGGACAGAGCTGCTGGTAGCTCTGTGTTGGGGACTGGAAGCAAATGCTGAGTTAATACAGGGTAAGACAGTGCTGTTTTTGATGGACTCCTATGGAACCCAAGGATATTTCTCGTTTAAACAGTGTTGTTGGTTCAGTGTGATTTTCGTTTCCTTCTTGTTGAGGGTGTTGAAGACATCAGGGACCTCACGGTTTCAAGGAGCCTGGGTGAGAGGCTTCAGGGAAAGCTGGTTGTCACCATCACCATCATCATCCTCGTTTTCCATTCTCCTGCCATTGTACTTTGGAAAATGAATCAGTGACTTGGGGGAATTGAAGAGTGCAGAGTAAAAAAGAGGAAAGGATGAAAAGGAGTTAGTGAATTTGTTGGGTCTTCAAGGTGGGTAATAGGGTTATAGCACCTTCACTGAGGTAAATCTGATGATTGGGGGGGGGGTCCATTCTGTCTTTCATTTTTCTCCTAACTAAGGTGATTAAGGGACATTTCTATCCTTTTTTTTTTTAAAGATTTTTTATTTATTGGGCCCTCCCTGGTGGCACAGTGGGTTAAGCAACGCGCTATGAAGCAAACCACAGCCACTGCAGCACAAGTTCAATCCCTGCTGCTGGCTGGGGAGGTGACCCACATGGCGCAACAGACCTCTCCTGCCTTGCCCGCTGCTCCCCTCAGCAGTGTTTTTCAGTAGATCTGCCTGTTCTGCTCTCCTGTCTGGTGGATTCTCTCACCTCCTGCACCTCTGGCCTGTACCCCAGTGCTTGTATGCATAAATAAATAAATCTTTAAAATTTTTTTTTTATTTATGTATTTAAGAGCTGGGGTCAGAGGTGAGGGGGGTGAGAAGATTCACCAGAGACAGAGTGGGGAGCAGAACAGGTGAACTGACTGAAATACACTGCTGAGGGGAGCAGTGGGTGAGACAGGAGAGGTCTGCTGTGCCATGTGGGTCCCCTCCCTGACCTGGGATGGAATTCATACTGCAGCGGCTGCAGAAGCCCCACAGTGTGGCACTCAATCCCATGTGCCACCAGGGAGGCCCACATTTCTACCTTTTCTTGACTGACAATGTCATGGAGGTGTCTGGGCTGATGTGGAATTAGCTTTGGGTGCCAGAGATCTTTTGTGCTCCTCCCAGAGACTTCATAGGGAGAGATGGTGATAGGTGGTTCATTCAGGGTATCCCTAGGAGGGATTTAGACAAGTGCCCCAGAAAGGCTGAGAATGATGTTGAGGTGAGGGGAATGACATCTCCCCACTCTAACTTCTGGCAGAGGAGTGAATGAGGTCAAAGGATGTCTATTGAGCTTCTTAGGAGCCAAAGCCCAATAATGCCACCTTAGGATGCTGACTTACTTCCTGCAGCCTCTAGGGCCTCTTTGTGTGGGCTGGCCTGGCTTACTCCTGGGTGATTCTTCCTCAGGGGTTTCCAGGATTAGTCACAGGAGATGGTGAAGACTTGATGCCTTGCTTCATGTGAGTAAGCCCTGCTTTCTGAGAGATTTTGCTAGAGGCATGGAAGGTTGATGCTGCCAAAGGCCAGGGGATAGCTGGTCCACCTCTGTATGGTACAAATTGAGGAAACAGGCACAGAGAAATTCCATGACCGAAATTATTGTGCCATAGGAAACCTCTTGTGAATAAAGGGGAAAATGTTCTATTTCACCACTTATAGTAGGGAGTTGAACTGAACTTGGGCCCCTGTACTTGGGTTAACCATTATGGAACATAACAAAGGGAAGCACCATGGGGTGAAGAATAGAGTCTAAAGGACCAAATTGTGAAGACATGGATTCTAGGCCTGGTTCTACTACTAGCTGACTGTCTGAGCTATTCTGAGCCTTAATTTCCTCAGTTATAAATCAGAAACACATCTATCCTGCAATACAGGATTGTTGTAGGGAATTGAGTGAAACCTCTCAATATAAAAGTACTTACTTGGAAATTTTAGAAGTAATTATTGTGAGGCTTTTCTTTTCTTTTTTTTAAAGATTTATTTATTTATGCATACAAGCACTGGGGTACAGGCCAGAGGTGTGGGGGCTGAGAGGATTCATCAAAGACAGAGCAGGGAACAGAACAGGTAGATCAATGGAAGTACACTGCTGAGGGGAGCAGCAGGCACAGCAGGAGAGGTCTGCTGCACCATGTGGGTCCCCTCCCTGGCTGGCAGCAGGGATCAAACTTGTGCTGTAGTGACTGAGGTTTGCTTCATAGTGTGTTGCTTAACTCACTGCGCCACCAGGGAGGCCCTATTGTGAGGCTTTTCAAGCCAAAATTTTAGATTGTTACTCTTTTCATATCAGATTGTCTAACTTGCAGGAGGTCTCTGAATTTCTAATATGGGATTTGTTATAGGTGACCTTCATAGAAAGCTTAAGGATGGTAAGCGATAGGCCCAAGAAGGAAGGAGAGTCAGAGTAAGAGCAAGAGGGGAATAGACATGACCCTCTTTGGGGGCGAAGGTCTGCTCTGGTTAACACGGTGCTAACAGGTTGATTTCAGGAAGTTGTGGATGTTTTTATTGCATTGTGAGGTTTCATTCCTATTCTCTTCCTATTTAAGATATCTCCACATTAAGTCAAATAAATTATTTTAATTCCCTGTTAGCGTTTTTAAAGATGTGTTTGAAGAATAACAGCTATCTATGAAGGAGAAGAAATGAGATCAAATCTGAATTCTCACTTCTGCCCTTCACGGTTCATCCCATTGTTCATACTGGGCTTCATCATAGCTGCACTCTGCCTAAACGGAACTCCTGTGAAATGTCTTTTTTTGTAGAGCCTTCCCATCACCTCTGACTTTGCCACTGTATTAGTTATCTATTGCTTTGTAGCAAATTACCCCCTCCCCAAACTCATCAACAAACATCTCATAGTTTTTGAGGGTCTGAAATCTGGGAAAGGCTTAGCAGGGAGGTTTTGGTGCATGTTCTTTTATGAGGTGGTAGTCAAGGTATTGGCCCTGCAGTCAACACAAGGTTTGACTGAGGGGTTACTCCCAAGCTCTCTCATATGTTGCTGACAGGCCTCAGTTCCTCTCAGGCTGTTGGCCAGAAGCCACTCTCAATTCTTAGACATGTGGGTCTTTCCAAGGGGTATCTCACAGCACAGCAGCTGGTTTCACTCAGAGTGACTGAAAAGAGGGAGGGGTTGAGAGAATGAGCAATCAAAGTGGAGACCTGGGTGCCTTTTTATACCTTAGTCTCCCAAAGTGCTTATCATCATATCTTTTCTGCTGTATTTGTTAAAAATAGTCATTAGGTCCAGCCTGTGTTCAAGGGTTGGGGAATAACCTCCACTCCCTGAAAATAGGAGGAGCAAAGAATTTGCAGGTCTTTTAAAAAAGCACAACAGTCACCAACATTGCTTCCTGGTGATCATTCTCATCCTTACCTCCCTATTCAGTGCTACTGACCAGCAGTGCTACTTTCCTACCTTTGGTGCTGATGTTGCTCTTGGACTGGAAATTCCTAGAGAATTGATCAGACTTGAGCTGGGAAGAAGCTTCCAGTAGGACATACAGGTGGGGCTCTGATACCTGGGATGGAAGAATTTGAATCCAAGGGCAGAAGGAAAGAACTGGCTTTCAGAGACTGAAGACATCTCTTGGAGCAAGGATGGAAACTGATGTTGGCAGAGCCTACTTTTGGCCATAGAGCAAAACCACATCAAAAAGAAAAAGAAAGGAAGAAAGAACCCCCGCTACTAATGAATGGAATCAGCTAAAGATAATACTTCCAAGTATTTTACAAGGTGTGTCCAAGCTTGAGCATGACTGGCAAAACCTGTGAGAGGCAAACCGTAGTGTAAGAAGATCCACACATGAATTCTTCCTTCTCTCTACCAAGCTGAAGCCAGCCACTCATCCAGAGAGACCCACTCTTCTTGGAGACTGCTTTCCGCACTTGATAGTGGCGGTCATTCCGTCCTCTTCCTTGGACACCACGAAGGGCGCTCACCTTTTGTGACCACAATGTTAGTCTTTCTCACTGGCTTCTCCCGTTGAATCCCTTCAGGGCCAGTGATCGCCCTACTGCCAAAGTGATCTTTTTAGTTTTCACGCTGGGCTCTCCTTGGGTATCTCACCAAGCTACAAGGCTTCACCTGCTACCTGCACCGGATGATTCTAAATCTACATCCACAGACTGGCCCTCTCTCCTGAAGACAGACCCATATTTCCTCACTGAGTCCTCTACTTGGAATCTCGTAACTGCACGCAAATACAGTGTGTGAAAATTGACTCATTACTTTCTGCAGGCCTCTAGCTCCCATGTCAGCTGACAGTGTTAGTATGTCCTCCGGGGCCCAACTTAAGAATCTTAGTGTCACGTTTGACTCTTGCCTCTTGTTTACAGGCGGGTGTCAGGTCCTGCTGATAAGTTCTACCGCTCAAATGTTCCCCAATTTTATTGCCACTGTTATGAGACTGATCCTGGCCTAGTGCCCCCACTAGAAAATAAGTTCCACAAGGAGCTTTTGTGTATTACTGTTTAGCCTTATTCGCAGATATCATAGGGTCTCCATTCTTATTAGCCTCTATCACAGTGATATCATAAGTGCTCAGCAAAAGTCACTGAATGAATGCATACTCTGACTGGTTACCCTGCCCGCTGCTCTCTCTACCCTCTGTCCTCCTCCCAGGGACATCTCGCTAAAGGACAGGCACAGAAAATCAGGTTTCTACTTAAAAAATTTGGAGGATTCTTCAGTGCCTCGAGAGTTGAAATAAAATCTTTACACACACACGGGAGGCGCTCCATAATCTTTCTCCTTTCCAGCGTCACCGTCTGTCACTCTCCCTTTCTCTTTCTGTCCTTGCTTTGCCTTAAATTTCCTGCTATTTCCTCTTTTGTCTTTCTCTCTTTTTTTATCCCCTTCCACTTAGAAAATGCCCATTTGTTCTTTAAGGCCCAGTTCAAATGCTACCTTCTCTCATTGCTTTTCCCTAACCCCCTCACCCCTTCAATATGTACTGCTCCTCCATCTACAAGTGCTTTATTCATTCCCCTGTGGTGGCATTTATTGTGTTGTGTTATAGTCATTTGTAAAATAAACTGTAAAGCAAAGTGTCTGGGTCACAGGCCTCCAGAAGACCCCTGTTTCTTGACTCTTCCGTGACTGCTTTCCAGTCTCACATAGGAAAGGAGAGAAAAATAAAAAAGTTTATTTTTCCTTTTGACTGAGCACAACTCTGAAATATTTTTGAAAGAATAGGGAGTACCGCCTCAAATGTGCCCAGACAACTTGAGAACTGCTAATTCATGGAAGATCAGCAGTTGCTGGATCACAGACAATCAAGTTGACTAATCACTGTTCTTTGCTATCAGCTGCCCATCAATTACATCACAACATCCTCCTGGACTATATTCAAGTCAGAAGGAAGCACACATATTATAGGGTCTCCAATCCTATAATAATCTAATCCAACAATTTCTTCTCCAAGCTCACTTTCCTAAAGAAAATCCAGAGCCTCTTAGCCAGGGTCCACGGCTGGATGCTCTGATATTTAGAGACCAGTGATGCACAGCCAGTGTCAGAGTCTCCGATGTCACGCATCTGAGATTGTGTGATGTCGGGCTCTGCACCATGATTCAGGTTGACCTTTGCTCTTTGCCGTGTGCATTTCTTTGGCAGATGATTGCCTGTGTTCTGTAACTCCAGCTAAAGAGTCAAGTTGCGCTCATGGGTGACCCTCATCTCCCATTCCCTTATCTGTCCATTGTCTGTCACAAGACCCGCTTAATCCAGAGCTAATATTCCTCATGAATGAAACCTCATTCAAGACCCCTCTTTGCCTGAAGATTCATTGACACCCCATCTGTAAAACACAACTTGCTGGGTGTGGGTGGTGTGCTTGCTGCGATGTGATGTGACTAGGGTTATTTTGGCTCTCTATGATGGCCATGTTTTGGTGCTGACATTGGATTGAGACTGGGCTGGTCAACATGAAAAAGTTGACATGAATTCTAGCAGTACTTATTTGCTATTTTAATTTCCTTTTTAGTTTTGTTTTTCACTTTGAGTTTTAGTTGGTGACTTAAGTAAGTTTGTTTATCTCCCAAGCAGATGAGCATTTTGGGATCAATAGTATCTTTAAAAATAGAAATCATGAGTGGCATAGATAGAACCAAAGCATCATGGATAGCAGATTCCTATTCTTTCATTGACATATTGGAAAACTAATTCCCAGAGAGGCAAACTGACTTGTCCAAGGACTGAGAGACTGCAGTACATCTCAGATTGTGGTACTTGTTCCATGAGGGCACGGTTTGGTTTTTCTTGGTGTTGTATCCTCACTGCCTAGAAGAGAGGCTGTTACACTCCTTGATTCTACAAATATTGTTGAAGGAATGAGTAAATAAACATGTTACCCTTGCTTCTCAGCTGTAGTGACTAAACAGGGGCTCAGGGATTATTACTGTGGTTCTTGACATATTTCTAGTGCTGTGCCTTCAACCCAGGCTGGGCCAGTCAGGTTAAGTTACATAAATCCACATCAAGACTGTCCCATGCTATTATATGACATAAAGTGGCCTCGGGTTCATAGATGGGTGTATGTGCACTTCCAGGGGATTATATCTGGCACCATATTTGACCATGAAAACTTGGGGAATTTCTAAGACCATTTGAAAATGGCATCATGAGCCCTTAGCTATTTAGCACAATTAAAATTTCCCTTAATGCTCTTGAATGAATACGCTTTGTATGGTTATTGATGATAATCACCAGTGCAACAATCTCTGTGGTTTTACCCCAACATGTACATGGGTGCCCTTGAGTTAGTCAGCTTTGGGGAGGATAAGCAGATCTTTAAGAGGAGTTGAACTTGCTGCACAGTCGTGTTTTTCTCACTACCATGAACCGGGCAACTACAGCTCATGCCATCACTTATTTATAATGTGTTTTTGTTTGCTTGGTCTTTATCCTTTCCATTCTCTTTCTCTCTTCTTTGTCCTCTCTGAAGTACAATCAAAATGATAGGGAAAAAGGGAGCCATGGAGATGCCTCTGGAGTGTCATTGTGGTCATCGATATGCAGGTGCCTTAGTTTTAGAAGTGACGTCTGGAGTAGATCAGAGGTGAGCCTTTGGACCATTGCAGAAGGTTTCTAAGTCAGCTGAGAAAAAAATCCATGTGAGGAAGCAGAGCCTGGTTAATGTACTTATCATAATATATATGTACAGAGGCTAGATTCTTGATTGTTCAGAATTGGTTCACTCCTATAAAGATTAAGAATAATGAGTCAGAGCCTCTTCTTTCACTTGATTGGGGAGGGGGAGTGGAGAGAGAGAGAGAATATGAGAGGAGATGGCTGGGAAGGAATGGATGTGACTTTCCAAAGTGATCTAGTAACAGTTTTTCCTCCTTAAATTATTCTTTAGCTTGGATAATTCATATTTGACTGCTTTGCATATCCTTTACCTAAAGGTTCTCTATTTTTTACAATATATAAATTTTAGAAATGTTATATGTATATGAATATAGAAAATTGTTAGAAATTGTTTTCTAATAAATGCCCATGGAGGCTTGTTTTGGGTGCTATTTCAGGTTGGAATTGAATCTATGTATTATTTGTAATATAATTTCTATAAACCAGGCATCAGACCAAGGGGTTCAATTTGATTTTTGCACTCTCTTACCTGCAAACCCTGGATGTTTAGCCTCTCCTTCCCTGAGAAATTAGTTTTTGAAGAGATCACCATTGATAAATCATGTAATAAAATAATTAGGTATTTATAATTTCACAATGAATAGATAATTCACCATACTAGCTCTATAGTTCTCTGTATCTGTTTTATTTATTCTTTCCACACATACCTACCAAGTTAATGTGTTTTTTTTTCTTCCTTCCTGGACCTCTAATTCAATCAGTGATGTAGCTTAACCCAGTCCAAATTAAATATTGCGATAATGAAATAAAAAACTCTTTTAATAAGAATCATAATGTAAGAGACACATGTCATAGCATACTTTTTTTTTTTGCTCAGGGTTTGCAAAAAATGAACTGTGTTTCTCTCACTCTGCTGCATACATAGAGTGACACTGACTGGTTAGTGACTGAAGTCAGCCTCTGTTGTAATATGAGCTTAACCAACAAGGCATATTTAATGTTCTCATCCCTAAAAGGTTGGAAATACCCTTATGGATGCAGGGTTGCGTGTGATCACATTTGGTGTGGAAAGGACACGAGCCCTGGTTTTGCCTGAATATTTATCTGTGCACCTGCTCACTCCAATGCCTAGAAATCCTGGTTGCTGTCCCTGGAACATTCTCATCATCTCTAACACATGTCCTATAAAGACACAGAAGTGTCCTTTGAGCAGTGAGGGGACAGTCATTGTTTGCAGATGCCCGTCTTCTCTCTTTCACTGCACTTGGGAGACTAGTGTCATCCACACCAGCCTCATAGCAATCTTCTTTCTAAAAGAGCTCCCTTTCCCCACCTGGTTCCCCCGACTCTTCCTATACTGCTGAGAGAGCACCCTGAACCAAATTCCTATTGTTGTTGAAAGTCCCACCCAGAAGTTAGATCTCCTGCACATGCTGGCCCTGGGTTTCACTTCCTGTTTAACTTTTAAGGATGACTGAGATTAGTTTTGGAAGGACTCTTGACTCAATTAGGAATGTTTCTTCATACCAAATTAACTATTGGACCAACTAAACAAGTACAGATTTACTGAACCATCTAGATAGAATAAATTTGGAGGAAGACCCAGTCCCAGTCCCACTTTATCTTGGCCACTGGAATCTTATAAATCTCCTCACTTTGGGGCGAGGACCTGGGAAGGATCGTTTCCTTCCACTCCACTGGGCTATTTAAATTTAAAAAAAAACAAAACCAGGTATTACTTGCTTTAAGAAAATATCAAACAATCTAGATTTTCAAGCAAGTACATTAGAGAACAGTTACTAACTTTATAAAAGAGATAAAGAATCTTTAAGCTGCAGGTGACCTTGAGTAAACATCTTTGCAACCATGTGCCTCGTTTTCCTATAGCCCTGGAATTGCATCTACTATTTCCTTACTCCACTGGGTTTTAGGAATTAGTTCTGCACAAAAATAAAGAATTCTAGTGGTAAAAACTTAGAAAAAGTTTTCTATCACTTTCCTTAAAACCTTTTCCTTTGTCCAACAGTACATTATTTCATTTCCATGGTAGGTAAGAAGTTGTATTCTTACAGTTGTATCTGCATAATGATTTTTTTTCCATTTTTTTTGGAGCGAGACAAAAGATAGCCAATCAAATGAAGTGGCACAGTCAAAAGGATTTAGTTGTGGACATAATTTTTGTGCCTGTAAAGGCTGATTGGGTGACAAACATTTGTGCTTCACCCTATCTGGCTAAGTCCCACCCCCTACTATCCTTGCACATTTGAATGATGTCTTGCATTCTGAGGAGTTCTAAAACCTGTGTTGACACTCTTACTCCTTGTTTTATTTGGAAAGTAGATGAAGTTGGGGAGATCATGTGAACTTTGTTTCCTTCCTTTGGGTATGAAGATCTCTGGAGGAGGCTGATGACTTTCTCAAGATGGGAATGCAGAAAAAAACCTATGGGATTTTTTCAAAGACTTCCCATGGAAGTTCTATTCATTGGTCCTGCCTTCTCTTTTTCACTGAGTTGGGGAGACTGTAGTCTGATCCACACCAGATTGACTCATGGATGATCTTTCTTTTTTTTTTTTAAAGATTTATTTATGCATACAAGCATTGGGGTACAGGCCAGAGGTGGTGGGAGGGTGAGAGGATTCACCACAGAGAGCAGGGAGCAGAACAGGCAGATCAACTGAAGCACACTGCTGAGGGGAGCAGCGGGCACAGCAGGAGAGGTCTGCTGCACCATGTAGGTCTCCTCCCTGGCCGGCAGCAGGGATCGAACTTGTGCTGCAGTGGCTGAGGTCTGCCTCATAGTGCGTTGCTTAACCCACTGCGCCACCAGGGAGGCCCCCGGATGATCTTTCTAACGTTGCTCTTCAAAAATGTCTTCAGTGCTCAGCACAGTGGTCAGAGAGAAACTGGACATAGGATTGACTTTCAATAAGTGTTTGTAAACGGTTGTTGGACGCATGAAGGACTCTCACCAACCACTACACTCACCAGTGGAGGCAGCTAGAAATGCTCAGTTGGCCGCTGAGTTCCATATCATGTCCAGGAATGTACTCACCTTCCCTCCTAGAGAAGATGACACTATTGAAAAGTGTTGTTAGGAGGACAAATTTTGCACTGATCTGTCAGCACTCCCTTACTCAGGGTCTTTACTGAGCAATGACAAACTCAAGAACATGTGGCAGCCAACAGAACTGACCACATTCCCCTTCCCCAAATCTCTTCTTTTGGCTGGTGTATGTTATACTTGCCGAGTCTGCATCTGACCTCTCTGGGCATCCTCTGGTTCTTTTGATCTTTAAGTCCTCAAAGTTCTGTCCTAGACCTTTTTCTTTCTTTTCTCTCTTTTTTCTTTTTCCTCTCCTTTCCCCTTTCTTAGATAATTTCATTAATTCTCATGTTGTCCATGACACATTAAACACATTAAACATTTGTAAATATACAGATATGTGTGCAACTTATTTTTTTTAAAGATTTTATTATTTATGCATATAAGAGCTGGGGGACAAGCCAGAGATGTGGGGTGGTGGAGTGGTGGAGTGGTGAGAGGATTCACCAGAGACAGAGTGGGGAGCAGCACAGGCAGATCTACTGAAACACGCTGCTGAGGGGAGCAGCGGGTGAAGCAGGAGAGGTCTGCTGTGCCATGTGTGTCCCTCCTTGGTCAGGGGTTGAACTCACACTGAAGTGGCTTTGGAAGCCCTACATTGCAGTGCTCAACCCCTTGCACCACCAGGGAGGCCTGTGTGGATTTATTAATCTGATCTTTCTGACTAGACTGGGAAGTCTTGCCCACCAATCTGTCATTTCTGTGTATCTTTTAAATAGCTCATCCAGCTATTGCTCAATATATGCTTCAGTAAATGAACAATTATTGCAAGCTGGAGGCCATGGGATTAGCCAAAGGCTGCTTGCTTATATGGGTGTCTGCTCCATGAACTCACATTCAGACTTCCTGGTGTTGCCCTGTCTGAGCACTTGGACGGCTGCCACTCAGAATCACACTTTGGTGTTTTCCCTCTTAATCCCAACCTAGTATTCTCTCTGACAGATTGGAATAGGGAATAACCCCAATCAGAAATCTTCTTAGAACTTTAAGATGCTCTCAAGAAATAAGAAGTATAAGCTGGATGTTCGTGTAAGTTTTTGATGCACGCTTCTTTCTCTTTGGAGTCCCTGTGACAGTGTCACCTCTGGAGGGTCATTAGTCCAGAACTGTGGGCATCTCTGAGTTCTGGGGCATCTGAGAAGTCCTTGGAAAACTTTTAAGTCAGTCTTCTCCTTGATACGTCTACCTCCTCTCCCCTAAATGTTTTTCACTGTTTCCACCAAGTAATTTCTCTCTCTACTCTCAGCAATGACCACGTGGTTTGCATTTGTGAAGTCCAAAATTGAAGGTCTCATGTGTTGACTGATAGACAGTCTTTCCCCCAAATGAACAAGAGGTGACCATCTCTCTGAGCATTAGGGATGGAGGAAATGGGGGCTTCCTGCAGGGTATGTCTTTGCCAAGTGGTGTGGTACCAAGTAGGACCCTGGCCAGCTGTGGAGGGTACTCAGTTGGTGGAATGACACAAATAGTGCCTGCCATCTATAGTGTCCCTCAGAAGCACATAATCCTCCACAAAAGACAATACAATGCACTACCTGGTGGATATGGCAGAGTTGGGAGCTCTGGAGAAGGGTGGACCCCACAGAAGGCCAAGCTCTCATTTCCTTTCTGACAATCAGTAATAGATTTGCCCTGGGAACTTTGGGCATGCCTATCTGACTCACAGCACTGGAAACCTGAGAACATCATCCAGCTTTTCCTTCCCTACCAAACAGAAGGTCAAGGGTCCTCACATTCTGTGCCTCATAGCTGTCCTCTTTGGGTCATAGTGTCTCTTTGGGTGAGCACTGGCTAAGAAGAGTCTGACTGTGCAGGTCAAGCCTTGGGTGTTGGTCCACTGGGGTATGTGCTCTAAACTCACAATTTACTGGTCCTTCCTAATTTTGCTATTGGCTTGGATAATGTGGTTATTGTGATAGAAAAAACTAGAGCCAGCAATGGGTCCTTTGAGGACAGACCTGGCCATGTCTGCCTTTGCTGATGATCCACTTCTTTGCCCTCTCTGCCAGTCATTTCTCTCTAAGTCCCTGTTACTGTGTGGGACATGAATTTCTGCTAGTTTCCTGGCATGGGCATGGATACTTCAGGTAACAGTGCAGTGCCTCATAATGTCCCTGCACAGTCCCTGAGAACCTTACAGCTCCCTCTCACCTTCTGTCTTGAGCACTGAGGCAATGTGAACAACTTTGCGCACAGAAAGCCGAGCTCCAGATGTGTTCCTCCTGCCTCAATTGGTGCTGTGGCTTGGAAACAATGCTGGTGACTCCCATGTGCTGCCTTGTGCTTTCTCTCTTTTTCCTTCTCTCACTCTCTTTCTTTCTCCTTTTTTTTAACCACCTTCTGTCCTCATTAACTGGTTTCACTTCTGGGTGGGGTTGGGGGGCTATGGCTCATATAGCAAGAGAACTGGAAAGACTTCTATCCTCCCACTCAAAAGGGTTAATGTCCATTTCTCTCTTTGGGCTTCAGTCTGATGGAACTGTGGGTGGTAGTAAGTATGGGTCGAGCTCCATCAAGGTCCCCAATTTACTTCCCAATCCATGCTCTACCCCCACTTTCCCTACAAATTGGGCATAAATATGTATTTGACTAGTGGTGTTGAGGGGTCATATCCTCTGGCCCTAATGCTGTCATTTCTGCTTCCTCCAGGTCACCCAACCTGCCTGCAGTTCACCCTGAACATGACCGAGGCTGTCAAGACCTACAAGTGGCAGTGCATAGAGTGCAAGTCCTGCATCCTCTGTGGGACTTCGGAGAATGATGTGAGTTTGGGCATCCCTTGCCAGGAAGAGAGAGCTCCAAGAGTTAGGAGACCTTTGAGGGATAGAGTTCCTGGAAGGGCTCTCATCACTGGGCTGCTGTCCCTTGCCCTTTGACCCCATGATAACCCTGATCACAATAGCATTCATCTGTAAATATTTCAAATATAAATAGATATTCCTTATCTCACAAAGATAAGAACTTTTTAACAAAAATAACCAAAATATTAACATAACTACAAAAAGGTCATTAATGCCTTAATTTATTCAAACATCTGGTCAACCTTCCTTTTGCCTATATATAGATGTTTTTAACACAGCTTGTTTATTTGAATTGGGATACAAATCAGGTCTATAATTGTGATTAGTTGACTTGCTTTTAAAGTTTCTTTTGATATATAGCTTTCCCCTTCATCTTCCTCCTTTTCCCCCTTGAATTTTTGTTCAAGAATTCAGCTAATTTGTTCCTTACTGTTTCCCATGACTATATTTCACTGACCACATCCCTGTGGTGGTGGTGGACATTTTCCTCTGTCTATTTTATTTCTTATACATTTTTGCTTAGAGCTAGAGCTTGATCAGATCCAGATTCATATTCATTCTATCTTGACCTCTCTCTAGACATATACTTTGTAATATAATACAATGCAATATACATATATATTTGGCAAAGCTACTTCATAAATGGTGGTATGTCCTTCTATCAGGAGTTGGATTTATTATTTCATTAAGAGCTGTAGAATACTGGTATTTTTATTCTATAATTTTGTCTTTGTTTATTAAGTAATTTTACAAAAAAGAAACATTTTGCAAATTCATATTTGGTTGTCCTAAGGTAAGGCAGGATTAATACTTAATTTTTCTTTTTTACTTACAGTTTTTAAAATAATAGGACAATTGGACACCTATTCATGATAAATATACTCAAGTAAATAGGAATTGTGGAGTACTTTCTTAATATGATAAACTACTTATACTTCAGAACTAAAATCATTATCTTACAAATGGAGCAATATAAAGGAATTTCTATTCAGGTCAGGAAATAGGTAAGGATGCCCATAATTTCTACTATTCATCACTGGTCTAGAGGTATTATAGCTAATGCAATAAGACAAGAGAAGTCAACTAGAGGCATAAGAATTGCAATAAAGTAGGGAACTATTATCTAGAAAGCCCCACACAATCAATGATTAAGCTAACTCAACAGTAAAGGTAACATTATATAAAAAATCATACAGAAATTAATAGCTTTCTATTAATTTAATAATAATCATTCAGAGAACACACTAGTAGAGAAATTTTACTTACTATTGCTTAGAAATAAACTTAACAATAAATATGTAAAACCTATGAAGAAAATTTTAAAACACCTTTGAAAAGACACAGGATTAGAATTGAGAAAATATAAAGACATCATATGTTTTTGGATAGAATGACTTAACTTTATATTAGAAAGTCAGTTCTTTCTAATTTACAAATTTAATTCAAGACAAATAAAAACAGCTAAGTTTTTATAAAACTAGACAAGTTGATACTAAAATTCATATGGAAACAAAAATTTGCAAGAATAGTAAAGAAAATGCACATTAAAAGCCAAATTATTGGTGGAGGGACTAGACCTACTCAGTGTTAAAACATACTGTAAGACCTCTATAGTAAAACAGCATAGGCAGATAGACCAATAGAATAGATTAGAAAAATCCATAAGTTGGCCCAACTACATACATTTAGTATAAAAGTTGCAACTAAAATTACAGGATTAAAGATGGCTTTTAAATGAGTGGTTTGGGACAACAGGGTAAGTATTTGGCAAAAGACAAGATTAGGTCCATATCCCACAAAATACGTAAGAACAATTTTTAAATGGGCCAGATATCCAGATATAAAAAATAAAGCCATATTACTTAACATGAGTGAGTTTTTCTTTAATACAAAATATAATATAAAGAAATAAAATATAAAATATGATAATATATAAAGAAGGTTTTTTGTGACTCAAATTCATGATCAATGAAAGAAAATATTGATAAATTTGACCACATAAATTTCTGCATAAAATCAAAAGGCAGCTGATGACAAATTGTTAGGGGGAAAGACCCTCCTGAATGGATTATACAAATAGGTTATGGACTTCGACCCCCATTCCAGACCTACAAGATCCAAGGACTACAAATCCCATAAGGTCATTATCGAAGAGCRGATCACTGGGACCTGAGGGTGGAGTTGAGCAGCCAGGCTGAATATAAAAGCAGACACGTGGGCCTTGGGGGGTCCTTTTTTCCTTGGGAGTCAGCTCTCAGCGCAGCGTTGGGTTCCAGCTCCAAGGAACTGGTAGGACATTTACGGATCTGTATCCCTCTCTTCCCCTTGTGTTATTCACTACACTATTCCTCCTTCCCTTGTAAATAAAACCCTTTATTAACCTTTGTTGTGTGTGCCTGCAGTTGGGGCATTATAAGTGCTGTTCGAGCGCATGGGTGAGGAAGGACCCAGTCAGGCAAACCCATTTTATATTAGGGTTGCCCTGTAACAAAAATGGGAGAACATATTTGTAGCATACACCACAGAAAAAGGGCTAATATCCCTAATATACAAAGATCTTAAAATTTGAGGGACTAGAGACTAGAAAACAGATAGAATAAAAGAATGACAGATAATTCATAAAAAATATAAGAAATGACTCCTAAACATTAAAAATAGTTCAAATGCACAATTAATTAAAGAAATGAAAACAAATTAAAATAAAACAAATGTACCATTTCTTATTTGTAACTCAGATAAAAATTAAAAGTGTTACCATATTTTCTATTGATGAAGCTGTGTGAAAACCACCACCTGGTAATACAAAGTGGCGCAACCTTTCTGGAGAGAAATGAAGCAATACCAAACACACCTGTTGTATACTTACTTTTCAACTCAGTAATCTTGTCCATAGGAATCTATCCTACAGATATACCCACAATATATGAAAATACATATGCATTAGTTTATTCATGATCATATTGCTTATAATTGTAAAATATTGGAAACAACCTAAATGCTTAGACATCCAAAGAATAATGGTTAAACAAAGGATGCACAGAAACATAATGGGATATTAGGCAGCTATGAAAAAGAACAACTTATTAATGGGTTGACAGGGATAAGGGGTAAACATTTCTCTGAGCATGCATTTTTTATAGCTCTAAGATTCAAGATATTGTTTCATATGTTCTCCAATGGAGAAATACTGAAAATCCACCAGAGTGTGAGGAAACTGAGATGGAATAGGAATAGTAACCAATGAACTTAAGTATAATATAAAGATATAACATAGTCATACCAAAGTGTGGAGCAGGAAGTGATTAACCCAAGTAATTCTGGAAAGCAGTATTTATATTGTAAGGTTAAAGACAGAAATAATTCACGAATAATGTTTTCTCATTAATAAATTTGTTTTTCATAGGCCTCTGAATTAGTTATTCTGAAATTATGTGTGTAGAAGGTCTGAACTAATAACTATAAATTGTGAATAATGAGAGGCAGTTTTCTCAATGTCAGAGAGAATTTCCAAGTGTAGAGAGCAGGCTGGACTGAACCCTGTGGTACTGGGTTGGAATAGTGGGTATTGGTGTGAGTACTTGAATTTTAATATAATATAGTATCACATAATATAGTTTATAGTCATACACCTATAGATGCATGTCTACCTTCATATTTATTTATTTATTGCCTATCTGTGAGTTGGGAGGGACTAAAAGCAATGACAACCCAAAAGCAATGAAAATACATACCACTCAAACAGTGGTTTCTAAATGTCCTTCTCCAATAAAGGGAACCGGGAGAAATGGCTGGTGCCAGAACTGGGGCAGGGAAAATGCAAGAGGAGTCTGGAGCATCCTACGCACTAGAAAGTGAGGATGTACTCAAACAATGATGGGAAGTGTCCAAAGGGCATAGGAGCCAAATTGAAATAGCTGCCAATTGCCGAAATGGGGACAGTTTGGGTAACAAAATAATGATAGTGTTAAATTACAAGACAAATAAATATAATACTAATCTTAAATGAAAACAAAACATTCGAATAGATTTAAAAAAAAGGAAGAGGTAAACTACCTTAGATCAAAATTGCAATTAATAAATGTAGATGGAAGATGAACCACCGATCACCAATGAGCAAAATCACCAATAGGCAAACATCACAGTTATGGTTGTTGTAAGAACCATCAACTGATGTTACTATTAGGGTAAAATATGAAGAGAAAGAGGATATTTGCATAATCTCAGAGTATCTCCCCCATTAGATGACTCATAAGTACACTGCCAAGGGAAAAGTCATAGCTTAACAACAGAGAAACTGGCCTATAGCACCTTGACTATGTGTCCACAGCAACGTTACTAATTAGTAATAAGACTTACTGATCTCAGTGCTCCGCTGATCTGATGCCCCGAGAGGGTACAACATCTTTTTTTCTGTTATTTTTGCCAAAAATACACACCCTTGATCTTCGCATGAAGTGAGAGCAGACAAGCTCTAATTGAGTGACATCCTATGAAGTCACTGGCCTGGATCTTCAAAAGGGTCCAGGTAGGTCATGAAAGATAAAGAAATTGAGGAATTGTCTCAGAGTCAAGGACACGAGTCAATGCACTGTGGGGTCCTGGGTTGGATTCTGGGATAAAGAACATGGTGGGAAAACCGGTAAAATTCAAGTCAGTCTGCAGACTAGTTGGTGTTGCCCCAGTGATATTACCCCCTACACTTTGTGAGCTTACCATGGGAACATGTTACAGAAACTCTCTGGACTAGTTTTATAAACTTCCTGAACCTAAAATTATTTTAAAATAATAAATAAAAATATATTAATGTATATAGATAAATAAAAATATAATGGCATATTTAGCATCTTCCAGAGGTAACAGTTTTTTTTTTATAATCTTTATGAATTCAAGGATTTAAATATATTTGATTTATTTCAATCCATTATGGTTACATCTGTACCATTTTTGTCCAGAGGGAGCATAATCGGGCTGGATCCTGAGTCCTTTTGACATGACCCCAATAGTATTTGATAGCTTCCTTGCTTTCCAGTATATAAAGATATTCATTTCATGACCCAGATAGGGAACCAGCCTTTTCTCCAAGGACTCCTGGTTCATTTTAGTGGGCAATGGGTCTTCAGAGAACATAATATGAGTGCTGATTTTCATGGTGTTAGTTACTGAATGGGGGTATTCGCAATGGGTAGAGTTAGAAAATATGTTTTGTTTGTTTTAAAGATAAAATGCACCATTTATTATTTATACTGATTCTTTCAATTCATATCCAGGACTAATTTTAGGATTTTTACTTAACCTCATTGACCTTTTGTCTGTATTTTCTTCCAATTATATAAAAAATCTTGCTGCTTCTCAAAACCAACATTATTACTCATTGAATACACACATAGAAGTCTATATATAAATTCCTCTGTTACCACTAGTGATGTGATTACTTAATATATCTATATCTGCACTTATTTTTGTCCTTAAGATATATTTGACTGAGGATGTACAATCAAACTACTTGTTTTAAGCAGTTTCTTTCCATGTGGTTATGCCACACATTAATACATAGATTAATTTTCCTTTTGTTTTTTTAGAAACAATTGTAAGCTAATTTTGCTTTATGAGCATGCAAAATATTCACTGGTTCCAGAATCAAACCTATAAAATAAACAGTACATTCAAAGAAATCTAGTTCCATTCTCATTTCTTTCACACCCTTCCCTTACTCTACTTGTAGGTGATCATTATAAAAAAAATATAGTTTATCTTTCCATTTTCTTTATATGAAAGTGCACCTGTTTGCATATGAATCCACTAGAAAATGGAAGCATCTTAGAAAATGATAACAGATATACATGTTTTCTTCACCTCATGATTTTATTGAATAGCCTAGAGATTACTCCACAGCAATATGCAGACACAACTTTCATACTTCCTATAGCTGCACAGGAATTCACTAGTTTATCCATTTAGTTTTTTATTGATGAACATTTGGATTGAATCTTGGCTTTGGTTTTACAAATAGTGTTAAAGCAGAGGTTTTTTGTTGACTTGGCAGAGCCTTAGGGGAGAAATCAATGTGAGATTGCTTGGGCTACAGGATTCCTCTCCACACTCGGGGATTCCTATTCTCTGGAACTGTAGCCATAGGCGGATCTGGATTCTTGGATACTTGGTAGTACGAAAAACTTGTGTTTTTCAACAGATAGGGTTTTAACAGGCAATTATCCTGAAAAGCAGGTGGAAGAGAAGAGAATATGGTGCCAGATGATGATTAACCTTGAGAAACATATTTTAACTTGGAAATATTTGTTCCTCTTTGGGAAAATCCAACCCAGGGTATTCTGCCTTCTTGTATTTCTCATGTCAGTAACATAATAGGGGTTGTTAGTGTCTTTAGGGTTCTAGTAATACTGGAAGTATTACTAGTTTCTCCCTGATTTTGGTGTTCCCAAGCTAATCCTTGCTTGTTTCTCCTCATATTATCCAAATTATCATGTAGCTTACCTCAGCTCCAACAATAATGGTGTTTACATTTTTAAAGTAAACCACACTGTTTTTGTTTTCATCCTATCTCTCTAAGTACTGTTTCTTAGTCTCTTTATTCTTCTTTTGTTTGTTACAATTGGTGTTCCCCAGGGGCCTTATTCTTGGTCTTTGTCATAATAATCTTTCTGTAGTACTTAGTTTTTCATGAAATTTCACAAAACTCTGGATTTCCTCTTTCTCAGAAAAATGTACATTTCTACCAATAAGGCTGTACATTCATTCAAGAGATTCATGGACACTCTCCTTGAATGCAGGTGCAAGAGCATCTGTGCTCACTAGCACCAGACTTCCTTTCCTAGGACTTCTGTTGCCATCTCGTCACCAACCAAAGCTATGTTTCATTCCCAGACTACTCTCCCGATCTCCAGTTGCTTTTAGACATGCCTATTGGGCAATTTGTAGGTCTGTACAGTGTGTCTATAGCTGAGGTTTCTCTCTGCCTCCCATGAATCTGTTCCTCAGTCCATGTCTCAATGTGTAGCTGGATCAACTGGCAGGCTGACAGGAGACATTCTTAATTTCTTCCATCTCATTCTCTACATCTAATCAATGACTCTTAAATGGGAATAAGACCCATTCCTTTCCACTAGCCCACAGTGCCAGTTCAGGTCACCATCATCTCTTACCTGGATGTCTGAGTCAGCTTAGTGATCTCTGGCCTCTGCACCTAACATTTCCCCACCTGGGGATCTATGGGTATTTAGCTAGTGAGAGCTTTCTAAAGTCTGACCATGTCACTCCTTTGTTTGCTAACTCTTCAGAAGCTTCCCATCACCCTCATTGAAAGATCTTAGTGCAATAAGAAAGGTCTTTTGTAATCTCTCCTGACTCACTGTTCACTGAGGTTTCCAACTTCCATATCGACTTTTTCTAGGATCTCTACACTGGTAGGAGCCAAGGTGAGATTTAATACAGACCTAATTTTGCAAGCCTCTTATAAGCCATCTAGACAGGTCCATAGGTCACGTAGTAGAACAGGACTCTACCTGGAGAATGGGACTAGATCATAAACATTTACTGCATACTATGTGTAAGGAAGTTCTGAAGGAGATGCAGAGTAAGAAAAGTCTCTGCCCCCATGACCTTAGAGTCCAATAAGGAGTGGACCAAGGAGGCATTTTCCAAATGAAATAGCCAATGGAAGAATTGTATATATGTCTACCACATGCCAGGTTTTACAATAAGGAAAATGCATTTAAGTATCATAAGAAAGAGAAAGTACTATAGGGATGCAAGAGCGAGAGAGATTTTTTGGTTGAGGTAGACTAACGAAGTCTTTATGAAAGAGAAGAAGTATTGAAGACTAAGAGGGTGACTAGGAAATGACTGAGAAGAAAAGAGTGCTAAGCTGGAATATGAGGTGGTGATCAAGGAAGTCTTCTTTAAGGAGGTGTAATTTGAGAATAACCCTAAAGAGGAGGTAGGATTTGCCTAGTTTGGGGATTTCCATATGTGGGCAAAGCATGAAGCATATTAAAGGGGCAGTTGAGGACTCCAAGTGGGTACATCTAGGAAGTCTGATCTATGCAACTAAGGCTGTAACACCACTCCTAAATAATGCAACCATTTCTTCCTCTTCACCTTTCTGTATTCCACCAGGACCAGCTCCTTTTCTGCGATGACTGTGATCGTGGCTATCACATGTACTGTTTAAATCCCCCTGTGGCTGAGCCCCCAGAAGGTATGGTGATATTATCAACAGTGACAACAGCTACTACCACCCCCTTATTAAGTCCTCACTATGGTGCAGGGCTTGTGCTAAGAGTTTTTCATGTTTTGCCTCATTTAATCATCATGGCCCTATGGGGTAGGTGTGACTGCTACAATTTTACATTCAAGGCACAATTTAATCAGCTGAGATTCAACCTGAGGCCCTAGGAGGTGTGACGGAGATGGTGGGGAGCTGTAAATTTCCAGAGTTGGGCTAGGTCTGGTGGTGCTATTTAAGAGGCATGATCGGGAGGCAAGGGTCTTCCTCACAACTGAGGAAGTTTCCACAACAGTTCAGTCCATCATTTCTGAGCATGTACTCTCTCCAGAGCTCTAGGCCTGGACTGAGTCTCTGAATTGTGAAAATCAAAAGAAAATAGGACTTACAAGAAGTTAGGTCTGAGGGGTGGGTCTTGAGGGGTGGAGAGGGGCTGCTAGTAATGCCGTCTTGTTTTTTGTAGGAAGCTGGAGCTGTCACTTATGCTGGGAATTGCTCAAAGAAAAAGCCTCAGCCTTTGGCTGTCAAGCCTAGGGCCCTGGTCACAAAGTGTGACTTGCCGCTGGAAAGGCTGCAACAGAGCCCACATCAAACCAGATTGAGCCCCTATCCCCTATATCCAGGCAGACCAACTGTAAGGAAAATCAGTAATCACAGAGGGCATGGACATGTGGAACCAAGAGGGTGAGGTATCTGCTTACCTCTTACACACAGGTTTTGGTACTTCAGCCAGACCCTCCTGCTTCTACCAGGAGGATCTTGTACTTTTGAAGAACAAGCCCAGTCCTGGCCCTGTGGAACCCCTCTCACATTTCCCCAGCCCTGTACTGGTTCCCATTTTAAGGGAAGCCATTTTGTGACCATTCATCAGTTACCTGTGTGTAGTTTGGTGTTTTCTACTGTGCTCCAAGAAATCTTCCCACAGTCTTTTCACCTCCCAGCTCAAGGCTCTTCACACTGAACTCACCAGAGGAACAAAGGGCTGTGGAGAAGATTTTTTTTTACACACCTCACTGGAAACTTCTAGACTTGGAGCTTGGAGGCTATTTTGATGATAGAGCCCAGAAATCCCTTGTTTTCCCTACAAAGAGGAAGAGGTGATTTCTGGACTGCCAGTTGATATCCAATGGCATCCACAGCCGGGGTGGTCTCTTCATGGGTCTGGGAGGGGAGTGGAGGTGGGAGAAAATATTGTGAAGACAATTCCGAAGCCCCTGCATAGCCAGTCAGTATTTGTTCTCTGTCAGGAGTGACTGTACAGGAGACCAGGCTCTGTGGTTCCTACACCTTCAGAAGTGAGGCACCCTTGAGGTGAGACAAGCCACAGCCTGTGGGCAGAGAGGCTGAGACTCTCTGCCTCCTGGTCAACCCGGGTCTTCAGTTTTCCCTGGTATGACTCAAGAACCAAGAAGGTAAACGAAGGCTATTTCCTGAAGAATGTGAATTTTGGTACAAAGAACTGTAGCTTTCAGAAACCATGCAGTATTGATGTGACGTCACGGATTCCTCTTCCCAAGTGATTTCTCCCTTCACACTGTGTCTGCTTGTGGTGGTCTATTGAGACCTGACTCTGGAAATTTTAGGACAGGAGAGAGATGATTGTTACCTAAACAAACAATTGGAGTGATGTGATAATTTGTGGCAAGGGCACAGAACCCTCAGCTCAAGGGCTGTTCGTGTCTCCTAAACTCTGCAATAGGTGCTGGACTCTTGTTTTCAAAAAGTGTTTCACGAAGAAAGAGGCGGGGAGTCTCAGATTCCGGAAGTCGGTGTTGGAAGTCATCCCCGCGGGCTGGAGTGGGTCAGGCTGCCTTTGAATCTCAGCAGCAGTGGCAACAGCAGCAGCAGCACAATAACTAACACGTTTCTGGAAAAATCATTTGCCCAAAGGGCAGGTCCGGGTGAGCGGGACCCTGGCGCATGCTCGGCTTCCCTGAAATCAGCTCCATCTCTGTGGTCCGACTGCTTACAACGAAGGCTGAGGTTGTTTTTAGTCTTTCGCTCCTGAAGAAGCCCCTGGAGACTCGTGCCCAGCTGCAGTACTCCTTTCTGCGACTTGGCAAGAGCTTTCCTGCCGGCCTAATTGCTCTTGGCCAGGAGATGCAGGGCAGCCTGGCATGGAGCCGGCCCTGCTGGTCTCCCCCAGTCCTTTGCAAAGTGACCTGTGGGAAGAAATGGGGCCACTCTCCCGCAGGGGCTGGTGGTCTCCGAGTGAGTTACACGCATACATAATTATCTCATTTAAAGGGCCCTGTCCAGATGGGATTTTCATCTCCACAGATATTTCCTTGCCCCTGCTGGCTGGTGAACCTGTTTTGGATTCTGGGGGCCCAGGGAGAGTTATCCATTTACCAGGGAGGCTCACCTGAGAGGCGGATTCCCTCCCCTGACTGTGTTGGTGTGCTACCCTCCCACAAAACCCAGCCTTGGAAGGCTGATTATTGATTCTGAAAATCACTTTGATTTAGTTTTGGGGGGAAAATGACCAAAATGTTCTCAAGTGCCACAATGGCTTACAAGTTAAAAAAGCAAATGTGAATCCCAAAACTGTGACCCCACTACTTGACATGTGCGCTTTAGAGTGTATGCCCCACCTCGGCACAGACGATGGGGCAGCCCAGCCCTCTCAGCTGAGTTCACCCCTTGCCACCTGCCGAGGGGCTGTGGGGTGGGACTAGCCTCCCGGCCGCAGAGCACTGCCACCTGCTCAAGTGGTGGGGGTGGTCAGCACTCTGGACTGGACGTTAGGGAGGCCCAGATGTCCTGCCCCTGTTTTACTCATTCCTTGCGGGATGGGGCTAACCTCTTTATCTTTGGGGACTTCAGAGCCTCCATCTGGAAAGTGGTACTATAAGCAGACAAACATCTCTGAATCATATTATCACCTTTAAAAAAAGAAGGTGATTTAAAAAAAAAAGTGCAAGTAAACTTCAAGTTGGTCTTTATTTGAGCCCCAGAGAATAAGCTAGAATCATGGATGCATGAGGATGAGGAGGGTTTTCGTTTTGCCTCTGCCACTGAGCTGCTGTGTGACCTTGGGCAAGCACTTAACATCTCTGGGCTTCAGCTTCCCCACTTGTGAGATGAAATAATAATACCTGTGCTGCTTTTTCCATAGTGTGATTGGGAGTCTTAAAAAGCGTAATGTTATATAAATAATCACAGGAGAGCAGTGGCTGTCAGGGAGGGGTCCCGCATGCTTGCTATGCCTCCTTCTTGTTTGAGATAACCAAGGTCAGACCCTTTGCTGGAATCTGTTTTGGTCAAAGGTGACTTATGTTGCAAGGGCCAGGTTGCCTCTGGTCTCTGGGCCAAAGGTGTGACCTGCAAAGGGTTACCTTGACTGAGTCTGTGGTGGGAGGTGAGGGATTCATGCTGGGTGGGCTTGGGGACTTCATAAGGAAGATACTCAAGAATGAAGCTACTCCCTTCTGCAAGATCAGCCTAGGTTAGAGAAAGGAGCTAATTTTTGGAGGGGGCTATCATCATTTCATGTTGGCATGACACTTACTACAAAACTTTGCTTTAAAGCCGCCTCCACTTAGTAGCTGGTTGACCTTGAGTAAATAACTTAATCTCTCTGAGCTTTGTTTTCCACATTAGTAAGGTGGGGCCACATGGCCTACTGGGCAGAGCTATTGCAGGAATTTGAGGTAATGCTGTTAAAGATGCTGGCACAATGAAAGCCCCACTCTGGTGGCACTTGCTGTGCTCTGAGCCCCCCAGTGGAGATAATCATGTCTCCAGACTCTCACAGCCCTGGAATATCTACGGTGTACTCCCCCCTAGGTCTCGGCTCCAGCTGACCAGAGAGGAGGTGAAGCTTCAGGATCCTAGCTTCAGGATCCGAGCCAGCCGGAAGTTGAAACCCCCATTTCCTGCCTTTGCTACTGAAGCAAACCCAGCACAGTGCAGGGACAGAGACAGGAGAGTCACATTCACGCTCTGCCCCCACCCCCAACTCATAGCACCAAAACAGGAGCCACCAGGTCCCAGGCTCCCCCGCTGTCATTGCCTGGGGGCCAGGTGGAAAGCCCTGGCAGCCCAGAGGGAGCCTCTGCTTCCCCAGGCTCAGCTCAGTGTGGATGGAGCATGTGGGTGGGAGAAAGGGAGGGGGGTGGAGAGGAGGGAAGGAGGCCCAATTCCTGCAGAGCTGGAGAAGATAACTGGTTTTAAGGTTAGGGGAGGGTCTGGGTTTCACAGTGATGGTTTCATGATACCCTGGAGAGTTACACTCACCGTGGCATTTTAGTCTTTGTGCTTTGAACTCATCACGATTCCTTTCAGCCCTCCCCTTAAAAAGCTCAGATATTTTAAGGAAGAAAAATGAGATTCTTACTGTGACTTTTTCTACCGTGGCAAGTTTAGGAGACAGATCTGTGCTCTTCCTTGTTGAAGAAAGATTGCTGGCCCTCTTAGGCTCCAGGATCCAAGAGAAGTGGGGCCCCCAATTTCCTTTTTGAGACTGTACATGTGGACCAGCCCCACCCCCTCCCAGGACAGCAGCATCTTTCTTCTCTCATTTCCTGCTCCCCCAAGGGAATGGTGGGATCCTTGGGCCATGCACACTCGCTCCCAGGGGTGACCCACGCCTTGCCTGGCTCCTTAGAGCTGTGCTGGTGTCCCCAGTAGGGGTTCACACCCTGGGGAAGGAGGGAGGAAGGGGTGTTTGGGGCCAAGTGGGGATGGTCAAAGTTCTTTTTGTCAGGTAAACCAAAATAAAGAGATAGGTGAGGTGGGGGGGGCTCAGAAACCTGAAACCTCTGAGCAGGGGAGCAAAGTAACTAATGAACTGGTCTGGGGTGGGAAGTTGCTGTAACCCATTTTCCCTTTAGGCCTGTGATGTGGGACAGTGTGGTTATTTTAAAAAGTTCATAAAGGCCAAACCTTTGCCACCTTTGTACACCAAGCCAGACCTCCCTTTCTCGAGGCCCCTGGTTCCATGTTGCTTGCGGGGGCTTCCGTGGGCACAGCAGGCAGGAGTGGGGCCTCTTCCTCTGCTGAAGGCAGGAGACACAGCTTGTCTTTGTAGGTTTTCCCACAGGGAGCGTCCTCTGTCTTAGAAAAGCAGCTGGAGTCGCTCCTGTGTGTGTGTGAGTAATCGTGTGTGAGTGTATGTGAGAGTGTGTGAACGTGTGTGAGTGTGTGTGTGCGTGAGTGCATGTGAGAGTGTGTGAACGTGTGTGAGTGTGTGTGTGGCAGCCAAGGCCAGGCTAGATCATAGCTGCATTCTTGGGCAGCAGACAGTCTCCAGGCACTGCCACAGGGGAGCCCTCTAGTCCCTAGGCCCAGCTGGGAGGGGACAGACCAGTCCTACCTCCACACCAGTACACGGGGTTCCTCCTCTCCTCCTTGTGTATTACCTTTTTTTGGAATTTTACTTCCTCCCCCAAGAGAAGCTGTTGATTTTAGATTAGCCGTTTCATCTTGAGACTAGGTAAGGCGAGGGGAAGAGACACTTGAATTTGCTCAGGCCTACAAGCCTCCCCCCCAACACCCCCAAGCCCATGGCCTGGTCTGTTTCCTTGGGCCTAATTGATCCATGGTCAGAAGTGGGGTCTGTATTTGTTTGGGGTTGGGGCTCCCTTCCCCTTCTGAAAATTGCTAGGGGTTCTGTGTATGATTCCCTGCCAAGGCCCATGGCCACTGACCCTGAGTGTAGAAACAGCAAAAGAGATGGGCGGTAGTTCAGGGCTTGTGGGGTAGCAAGGGGAGAATCTTTCAGAGGAAGCTGGAAGCCTCTGGTTTGTGAGGGGACTGCCGAGGTCATTGTTCTGAGAGGGAGGCTAGAGCAGGAGGGAGGAGATTGCTTTGGGGCCTGGTGGGAGGATAAACAGAGCCCCCAGACAGAAGAAGCTGTGGGGCTTCCTTAGGGGATCTCAGCAGCTGCTCCCAGGAAGGCTGGGCTGTGGGGCCCCTTCTTGTGCTTCCATCCAGGCTGCTGGAGAGACAGGCCCAAGGAAATACCTCCAGGGAACTGTAGGAGGAGGGTTCTGGGCCGGCCAGTCCAGTTGTTTTCCAGAAGGAACAGGGAGTTCCCTGTGTGAGCAGAAAGATTTGGTAGTGGGTCGATTCCCCTCGGATGGCTGAGACGGAGTTACCTCCCCAGGGCCCCTCAGAGGCAGAGGGTGCAGCGCTGCCCCTCCTCACCGTCTCTTTGTTCCTGACTCCCATCCTTTCTTCAGGCCAGTGCCTTGGAAGAGGGTCATGCCAGGGTTTCCCTCTGTTTGGCCCCACCGAGAAAAGGAAGTATT
Source organism: Galemys pyrenaicus (assembly GCA_019455555.1). Classification (NCBI taxonomy): domain Eukaryota; kingdom Metazoa; phylum Chordata; class Mammalia; order Eulipotyphla; family Talpidae; genus Galemys; species Galemys pyrenaicus. The sequence continues at coordinate 1,515,284 of JAGFMF010012094.1, read as the reverse complement.
TGTGCTGATGGTGACATTTCCCAGGGCAGGCCAGAGGAAGGCAGGAACCGGGACTGGCGGGCAGCCAGAACCCTCCTCGACAGAGATATAATTACTAATAATGACCTCTAGCCCAGGCAGCAGTAAAGTGGCCATTCAAGACAGCGGCACCAACCCAGTCTCACAAATAAGCGCTGCTGTGGTCCGGGAGGGAGGCCGTGAGTCCCTGCAGGCAACGTGGGGGGCAGGGCGGGGTGCAAGCACCTGGAACCTAAATTTTCCCTCTGCCGCTCAGCTCCACAGTCTCCAGGTCGTCCAGCACTCATGGCACCTGTTCGCTTGTTTCCCTGGGACTCCATTTTTTGCATCAGTGTTATTAATATGGATGATGAAAATAATCACACACACACACACACACACACAAACACCCCTTGCCTAAGGATCTTAAATGAACATTGTGTGTTGCTCCAGGAGGGGCAGGGGAGCCTGTCCTTGGCCTGGAGCTGTCGGACAGGAGGCAGCCTTTTCTGAGGCGCTCCCAGGCTGCCTCCCCAAGCTTTCAGCCCCTGCACAGAGCTGGGAAGGGAGCCTTAGGCTTGAAAAGTCATGGGCTACAGGGACTGGTCATCCCTCCTCTCCACTCACCTCTGCTTCCTTGAGGACAGTGTTTGGCAATAGTTGAATGACTTTTCTTTTTGTGGGAGGGAAGCAAAGATTTTAGAGTTGGAATTGGGCTGTGGTTTCTGTCGCCGTTGTCCTTTCAGATTTATTCCCCATGGAGACTGTGGTTTTCTCTTCCTAGTCCTCCTTTTCCCTTTCTGCACCCTTCCTGCCCTTCCCTCCTGCCATACCAGATGCTGAAGAGGGGAAGAAATAGTGGCACAAAAGAGAAAAATATATGCCCTCCCACCCTGGACAGTTTAACAGGCCCGAAATGATGAGTAGGGGAAAAAAGCTGGTCAAGAGTATGTGAGCGAGAGCATGAAGATACAGGAGGTTGGGCTGAGGAGGTGGAGCAGGTGGCTGGAGAGAGGAGGGTACAGAGCAGAATCCAGATGTATCTGGGTCACGTGACATTTGGGAAAGCAGAGAAGTCACACTCTGGCCATAGTGGTGAAATGCGGGGGAGCATTTGTGTCTCCAGCTGGGAAGGGCTGCCGCCCTCCTTGGCTACCACTCCTGTGCCATATTTGCATACCACGGGTTTTTTCCCTCTGAAGGAAAAGGAGCACATTTCTGGCTTGCCATGGGGGATCGCTGGGTGGGTTGTTACTGGCTAAAACATTCGGGAGGGCATCGTGTGCAGGGTAAACGTCCGGTCCCATATGGGGGACTGGAAAAAGAAACCACATTCTGGCCTAGCCCTTTAGTGGCTTTTCAACCCTCACATGACCCTCTCCCAAGGCATCCTGATCCTGACAGGCAGCGTGTCTTTGGGGAGGGGGCGTCTGTTTCAGCCTCTCTGCTATATGCTTGGTGGGTGCGCATGGAAGAGGCGCAGGCTGAAGCATCCAGCTCCTTCCACCCTCTGGGGGTGTGGGCAGAGACCTGAGTTGACCTCAGTTGAGCTGCTGTTGTCTGCTTTTCCAAGCACTGGCAGTCCTTGGGAGATGAACATTCTCGACATGAACATTAGTGAGACGATAACGTCACCAGGGCCGCAGCATGCCCGGTAACCCAGGGCAATCTGATGCTGGAACTCCAAATGCTGCCCTGGACTCCTGGAGTGCAGGGAGGCGCGGTTGACACAGCCTGAACAGAGGCAGGAAGGGACCCACATAGTGGTCTCTCCTGTGCCCACTAGAGAAAGCAAGGGGGTGGGTGGTGGGACACGGAGTGCGTGGGTCCCACAGAGACCCCAGCCAGGCTGTCAGGGCTGTGAGGGGCGTTTCTGGTGCAGAAAGTGGGTGGGGCCTGGAGACCCAATGTCGAGGCATTTCGAGCACACCTCCTACAACCTCTTTGACCAGGGGCGCATCAGATTCCAGGGCCACACCTTGCTGGAATACCCGTTGTCCGTAATGACAGCATCAAAAATACTGGGTTTTTTTTTTTTCCATCTTTCCTTTCCTCTGCACATTTCAGCTTCTCGCTGTCCCCTGCAGAAGTTGTACCCAGCTCGTTTTCAGCTCAGTGCTTGGGCTTAGGAGAAGGCGGGCAAGAAGCTGCCTGCATGGAGGTGCCAGTTTAGCGTGGGCTTAATGCAGCCTTTGACTCCTGTGTGGGGGAGGTCTCCGGGGGGCCCCCAGACAGCCCATGGCTCCCAGTGAGAAGAATTTTGGTGATCTCTGTGGAGAGAGTCAGGGACAGGAGGTTTTTGTGATGCATGGCTGCCAGTCTGATTTAAAGCACTGCGAATGCTAAATGCATACTGGGCTGGTCCACCCGTTAGAAAGCCCCGGACAAGGTTCTTTTGACTCAAGTCTGTTTGCAGTGACCGGGCTTCTTCTGCTCTGCTGTACTGGGGAGAGGGCAGACTCGTCTGACTTGGATCCTCGCACTGGCCTCACTCACGCCCTCAGCCCACCGGTCCCTCTGCTTCCAGAGAGGTAGACCTGGGAGCCCAAGGGCTGAGCTCTGGGCCGGTCTCCCTTCCTACCTCTGCTGAGTCTCCTCTTAGAATGAGGACGCCTGTCTGCTCAGATTCCTTTCTGACCTGCTGACCAATTAGGAGACAGAGACCTGGAGTGGGGACTGGCCAGAACCGGGCCTCACTGCGTCTGCCCGTGGCCCCTTCCCAATGTGTTCAGGCAGGAGAGGGCGCTATCAAAGCCTGGTTTCGATAACATTCCTCTGTGAGAGCCAAGAAATGGAGCATCTCTGGCAGGGAGCCAAAATGAATGGTTCCTTCTAGCTGCCTGAAGCCCCACTGTGCTTGCTTCTGGGGGTCGGTTGGGTTGGGGGAGGCTGCCTGAGCTATCTGAATCCTGGGGTTCCCTTGGAGGGGCTTTGGTCCCTGGGGCAGAGGGGAGAAGCGGTCCCTGGGAAGGAGCACAGAGACCCCAGCCAGGCTGTCCAGGCTGTGAGGGGCATTTCTGGCACAGAAAGTGGGTGGGGGCTGGAGACCCAATGTCGAGGCATTTCGAACACGCCTCCTACGCCCCCATTGGCCAGGGGCGCATCAGATTCCAGGGCTACCTGCTGCACGAAGAAGCTCATGCTTGTGCAGACTCTGCTGAGGGCATGGAAGCCCCTTGGTTGACAGGGCTGAGTCAGTTCAGGAGTCTGGGAAGGGGATGACTTGGTCTCCACCACCCTGTTTCAGTGTCGCCATGGTCCCGGGGTGCCTGCAGCCTCAGGAATTTACCCCTCACCCCCAGAGCTCTGGCTGTGGTTTGATAGGGAACCCCTGGAGATGTTCCAGGGAATCTCTGATTGGCGTGTCTCTACACCGTTAGTCCTGTCGATGGGACACAAATGCAGGTCACTTCTTCCAGGTAGGAGCCCAGAGAGGGAAGCCATTTCAACATTATACTCCCGTGATTCTTTCCAAAATGCTTTCCTGTCTCTTTTACCCTCTTCCTCCCTCTCCAACGCTGTCTGAGACTCTTAGTCATCAAAGAAAGGCCCACAGACTTGGCCTCCAACCACAGAAATGCCTGCAATGAGGGTCTTGCATGATCCCCGGGACCCCTCCCTGTTGGACCAACACCAGTGACATCCTCACTGGGCAGCTCTGTGTTTTCGCCTGGAGCTGCTGGGTACTGGGACAGTGTCCGGGACCGAGGCTGACGCAACTCTCCAGAGGTTGGGCTCCAGGCTTGGGGAGTTGTGTGTCTTGGTCTGAAGCCACACCCACCGGCTCCTGTGGAGACGGCCACGGCCACGGCCACGGCAGGTGCAGAGCCCCCTCCATGTGAGTGTAGTCTCAGTCTCTAGGTGTGTGCGTGCCGCGGCGCCTCCGTTTTCTGGGGCCGTTCTTTCTTCCGTGTGTCGAGTTCCCGCTCTTTTGTGGCTCCTGCTGTGAAAAGTGCTGTGATGTTTCTGCCTGTCGATGGGATGTATCGAGATCTCTCCGTATTTCAGTATTAGAGAGGAGACTGTGTCACTTCTCCCACCGTCCTGAGAGGACGCGGAGCTTCTGTGACTTCCCAGAGGGCTGGGGTATGTGACTATCTCCAGAAGGATCTCCGGGTTGGAAACAGCCACATCTGGATTGGGGCTCACTGCCCAGGACTTGCCCGGAGGTAGAGGCAGCTGCTTCCTTAAACGGCTGCCGGAAAGGCTGCCCAGGCCCCCTCCTTCTCTCCCTGCCTTGGCTCGGGTTCTGGGTCCGGGAGGCGTCGGAGACATCCAGACCTGCAGCTCACGTGATGGAGAGCACAATGGGCATCACTTCGGGACCCCGGACACCCCAGCCCTTCGCAGAACTCTTGCACATTCGCAAAGACTGAGTCACAGACCTCCATCCTGTCCCTTCTTCGCTGTGGTTAGTAGCTTGTTCTGTGGTGGATTAGCAGTGTTGACAACCTACGTAGCAAAATCTTTTTTGTCTGCAGTTTAGAGAACGTAAACAAATAAAAGGCTTTAAAACTCTTGGGAATTTTTGGTTCTTCTCTCCCCTCCACACACATATCACATACGAAATCTTGAAAATATCAATTATTGCAAGTACGATACAAGGGCTGGGAGGGCAGCCCTTTCATGTTGGGGTGTACAACGGAGCTGTGTGTGTGTGTGCCTGTGTGCGTGTGAGTGTGGGTGGTGCACATGGATGTGCATCCACAGCATGCATGTGTGTTAGTCTCCAGAGAAACACTGGTGCTTCTAGGGTTGTGAGAAGACTCCAGAAGCAACACATTCCAGATCTCAGCTGCAGATAGGATTCTGACCCCATCATGCAGTAGCTCCAGGGAGGCCACAGCCATGGTAGCTTCATCTGAGAAAAGCCCCCTGAGAAACAGCAGGACGTACTGAATAGACCCTCTCTGGAAGTGGATGACTCAGACCTGACTCAGAGCTGAGGAGGGTGGTGGTATCTGGTGGCAGAAAGAGAGACCTGGGGATGGGACCAACTGAGAAGCCAGCTGAGTCATTGTTCCTTCTCTCTGGGGTCAAAAACCACCTTCCATAAAAGGCAGGGAGATGCCCCTGGGTGAGCTGTGGGAGGCTTTGCAGAAGACAGTCTGCCCTGAGCGTCCCCAACCTGCTTAGCAACCGCCTTAAAGGCACAGCCTCCGGATGAGATCCAGGGCCACACAGGAAGGGGCTCTGGGGGCAGAGGCTAGGCGTCAGTCTTCCACAAAGAAGTAAATGAAACTTCCACTGTGTGCTCAGCACTGGGGATACTTCAGAGAACATAAGGGCTCTCCCTTCTGGGGCTTACACACCCGACAGATAATAACACCAAACGTGATGAATGGGTTAAGGAGGACACTAGGGAAGGTAGGACACAAGCAGGGACTTCTTTGTATGTTTAGTGAGAAATCCATTTGTGCTTGTCAGTAAACACAGGTGGGGAGACACCAGGTGATCTTCGGTCCCTCTGCTGCTTACCTGCTCCTTTCCCCTCCCATACGTTATCATGTGCTGTCAGCCTTTCCTTCCCTAAGCATGATATGGGGCGGTTATTTCTAGCAGAGGAGCCATTGATTACTGCTGCAGTTGTGGGCAACCGAGCAGGTTGCTGAGCCATTTCCACAGAGGGCAGTGCAGAGTGAAGTGGGCCCACCCGGAGGGGCACTGGGCTGACTGAGAGGACTTGCTCCTACCAGCAGTGGGGGGACTCAGGTTCAGGACAGAGTCCAGGCAGGAAAACAGTCACACAAACACCCTCACCTGGGCCTTTCACCCTCACAACGGTTGTGGTGGTTCTCCTCTTGCCCCAGGGAACCCAGTTTTGCATCCCAGTCTTATTCTACATTTGCCTAGGGAGGGTTTGGGGAAGGCAGAAACTGCACCATGGTCTACTGGGCCTGGGTCCATATCTGACAGAGACCAGAAGCTCCAGATGTGGCTCTAAGGAAGTCGAGAGACCAAGGAGGGAGGGGAAATGGGAGGGACTCACATTATGTTCAGGCGAATCCAGAGCAGAATGGATATTCTTTGTTCTTTCTTAGGGGAGAGGAAAAAACATGGACTGGGGTGGGGTGGGGGGAACTGAGGACAGACCAACGGGAAAGATGCTGGTGTTGTTCTCAGTATCCCAGTCAGAGAGCACCTAAGGGAGTGGCGTTATGATGAAGATGAAATGTTGTTGTATCCCTGGGGTAGCCCTGAGCACGTTGGCAGAGGAGTCCAAAGGCCTTCACCAGCGTGAAGCGGGGCCCACCCAGTGGGGTCTGGGCGCTGGCTAAGAGGACTTGCTCCTACCAGCAGTGGGGGGACTCAGGTTGAGGACAGAGTAAGAATATCTTGCTGGGTGATTTTGGGCTTTTCTAGATACAGGTGTGAGTTTCTATAATGCTAGCTCTAGGCTCGGTGGGTTTGGGTAAAGAGCCAACCAGATCACGGGGGATCTATGTGCTAGTGTTACAGGGCAACCCTAATATAAAATGGGTTTGCCTGACTGGGTCCTTCCTCACCCATGCGCTCGAACAGCACTTATAATGCCCCAACTGCAGGCACA
>JAGFMF010012094.1:1400286-1508474 GCA_019455555.1 Galemys pyrenaicus | reverse complement strand
GATTTGTAGTCCTTGGATCTTGTAGGTCTGGAATGGGGGTCGAAGTCCATAACCTATTTGTATAATCCATTCAGGAGGGTCTTTCCCCCTAACACTAGTGCCCATTCCTGTTCTTCAATCCCAAAGTTCCTTTGAACCAGAGGCATTTGGGGTCTCTGACAGAGCCGCCTTGTGCAGCCCCTGGGGACCGCACGGCCCCACACGGGACACAGCGGAGCCAGGGGGTCGGCAATTCCTAGACACTGGTTTTCCAAGTAGCTTCTAGAAGCCTAGATTCTGGAGGAGACTTTGGGATACCCAGAGGTCTCGGGGGTCAGGGTTGAAAAGAAGGTTCTTGAGTTTCAGCCTTTACCTCAAACCACCGACCAGCACAGTTCTCATTTTCTCCCTTGTACTGCTGGCCCTGCTGCTTGGAAGAGCCACGACATTTGAAGACCATTTTGGGTCTCCACATGGAGAGGAGGAAGGGGAGACAGCCCCTGAGGCTGCAGAAGGAAGTTGATGAGAGGCCACCATGGACTCATGACCCCCAACCAGGTGCAAATGGATAGAGTTTCTAGCCCAGCTTTCTCCAAGAGGCCCGACTTCCACTGGCGACTTTCCCTTGGGTTTCTCTTGAGCAGCGTGGAGGAACACGTGTCATGGCCAGAAGGTATCGCTTGCACCTCTCTGGGGGGTCCATGCAGCCTGCAGCTCTCACTATACTCTGTCCCCACCTGCCCCCCAAAGCAAGCCTATGGTGGCTGTCACCTCCTGGGCCTAAGCTTCAGCGCATCAGTGCTTCAGTAGGGCCAGAAGAACAGTGTTCCCCAGGCGGGTGGGTTGAGAATGTTCGGGCTAAACTTTAGGTAATTAGCATTGTTAATGTTCGTTCTGTGATATTACAGCTGTGAGCCTCATTAAAGTGTTCTCCAGGGGGAGGCTCGCGAGATTCAGGTGTCAGCTCGGCTCTTCCTCACGCACCCGCCTGCCATCTCTCAGCCTCTGCTCCCAGACCTGGTTCATTCCCCTCATCCCTCCTCCCACTCTAGCTCTAGTCTGCTGGCATCTGGGCCAGGCCTGCCTCTCTCAGCTGGGACTCACTCCTGCCCGCCCCTCTGCAGTGCAGAGAGCCCTGTTGCCTGCATGCTCCCCTCCCACCCAAAAGGAACAGCCACCACAGAGAGCATGGCTGCTGCTGGTCCTCAGAGCTCCAGCTCAGCTTTGAAAGGACATGTTCTTCCCGGGCAGAGAACCTGAGCCCGCCCTCCACTACTGGGGCTTTTTAGCTAGGGCTGTTCCTTCCTTCATTTCCACCCCTCAGAGAAAACCCAAGGCTGGGCGCCCCCACCTCCAGGCTGGATTTCCTGGGCTCAACTGGCATCTGCTGTGGCAGCTCCTCCTCATAAAGAAATCTGAGTCCCTCTGGCTTTAATTTCTGGGATTCCTGATTCCTGGGAGGGGAGGCAGGGGACTGACTATTTGCCAAACAGAGAAATATGACACGGCTTGTCAGCCCCCTTGAAACCTTGAGGAAAATAATGCCAACCCCTCCAGGGACTGAACACCGGCTCAGCCCCAAAGAGTAGGAAAACACAATTCCAGAGAGCCATCAGGGGCAAAGGGGGATGAGAGCCCAGCATGGTCCAGACCCTCTGTTGTCTCCTCTTTTTTGCTCTCCTTGCATTTCTGGGTCCACAGAGATACTGTGAAAGATTACCGGAGCCATGGGTGACTGCAACTTGACCATTACTGCAGACTCGGGACATGCAGAGCTGGGTGGCAACGTTCGAACCTGCCAGTGGGAACAATGGACCAGGAAGGGCACATGCACAAGTGACTCAGCTCAGGATAAAAGCCAGGGTGTGTGCTCCCAGATGCACACAGCGGGGAGGACACGCTTGGAAGGACTAGGTGCGCTGGAGCAGCACTTTGAGAATGCGTAGGACTTGGGTAGCGGTGACTGGAGGTGGCTCCCCAAGGGGGAGGGCAATGAGAGCATAGGCCTTTCTTTACTCTAGGACACTGGACTTGCAGGGCCCAAACTGCCACGGAGTTCTCGTTACTCTCATGACTGCAGAGAGACCCCTTTTCTGAAGCCAAGAGCTGGTATCAGACACTTTCAGAGTCCTTAACTTATGAGAGAGGAGGCTGGGTGTTCCATGGACTCGCCTGCCATTTTGTCTGCTCTGTGGGCATGGATCCTTTTAACCTTTGCTCTCTCTTGCACTTTCTATGAGTCCTCACAAAGGCAAGCGCCTTAGGCTATTCCCAGCTTTTTAAACTTTAGCCTGAATCATTTCAGGTGTTTCCTATGATCCTCATTTTCCACAGTTCCTCAGAGCTCCTCCAACCTTCTGTTCTATCTGTTGTCATTATGTCTGAACTGTGCTGCCCCCTGTCCTCCGTGTTCCCACCGCTTCCACTCATATTCTCTCCCCTGCATAAACACTGTCAAGGCTCAACCTCCCTCTCTCCTGTGGAGACTTCAGACTGGCCCCAGAGCAGTCGCTCCTTCTACAAAGCCCCACCGTGTCTGGCATCTCCCTCTCTTCTAGCACCTGGTACTTCCTGCTCCATTTGTCAGCTTTATTCCTGGGCTCCCACATCAGACTGAGGTTTTTGAGGGCAGAGTATGCCTTAATCACTGTCGAACCCCAATTATCTTGGTACATGTGATGGACGGATGGATGGTTATAGATGAGTGAGTCATGAGCAGTAGAGGAAATAAAGTGGGATGGGTGGTGGACCACACTCTGGCTTACAGATACAGGCCTTTTACCCTCTGAGGCAGAGCCCTGGCAAAATCAGCTGCGAATCTCCCACCATGGGCTGGCCCTGTGCAGGGAAAGTAATTCTATTGACTGGGAAGGCCTGGGTGGCTGGGCTTTTACCCATCTCTTTCTGCTGAGTTACTATGGCCCACTTAAAACCTGAATCTTTCAACTCTCATTGCATTATTAAATAGGATCTATATTAAGTGGGCCACCCTGTGTTCTTCTTAAAGGAAATCCACTATGCACTTAAAAAAATAAATGATGGAAATGATCTCAGTGCTTCTCTGGGACAAAAAGATCAGCTTTCACCTTAAAGAGCTCATAAAGGAGCCTAAAGAACTATAGGCAACTGCGAGCTAACGCCGTTGATAAAGGATATCTAAAAGCACGGGGTTTAAAATCTAATGAGTTACATCTACCCTTTGATTTAAAAGACTAGGTAAGAATCAAGGCCTAGCTTCCTTCAAGTAGGTCTAACTTTGGGGGGATGAACACAGTTTCTGGGGTGATCTTTTCATTGGGCTTTTGTTGTGCCATAAAATCATTAGCTTTCCTCTAGTTATGTCATTTAAAAAATAGACACTGCATTCCTGTATGCTTTTAATTATGTCTTGAGGCCAGAATTATTACTGCTGGGAATACATTTCCAACTACCTAATGGAAGTCAGTTAGAAAATACATTTCAATTACAAAAGCCACTGGACTCTAACATTTGGGAACTCATTTGTTGGCTGGAAGGGAGGCCCCAGGAAAGCTCCCCTTTGGCTCAGTGTGCACTAGGAGATGACCGCTGGAGGGGCTGCAGGCCTTGGGAGACCTGGACGCAGCTGCCACTCACAGGCTGCTGCTGGCAGGTGTGTTACAGAACCTCTAGGGCCTCAGCTGCCTCATCTGTAAAATGGGGATACTTTAGAGAGTTGCTGTAACGATTAAACATGGTCATACGTGTGTAGTGCCTGGCATCTCTGGTTCTTCCTCCCCCTCCTTCTCTTTCTGCCCTCTCTCCCACCATTTAATGACAGATATGGTAATAACTTCTATTTAGGAAAAAAGGTGAATAAGATTCTGCCCTCAAGACATAACTTCCCTTAAGAAACTTAGGTGGCAGAATAGGGTTGAGGTAAGTACGTGGCTTTGGCTCTTTTATCTCAGGGGGATAATTACATTTACCTTTTATTTTGTACTTGTAGGAAGATTAAATGAGAAAACGCAGGCAAAGCTCTTGGCCCTGTACCTGGCACACTATACACAACCACTAAATAATTACATGGTTTCACCTTGTCGAGTTTATTCACAGAGATGAGGGAATGTGTCGGGGCCACCAGGGCTGTCAGATAACGTGCCAAGAGACTTCAAAGAAGAGAGGACGTCCAGCGCCAGAGAGAGCTAAGATTTCAGAGAGGAGGTGGCGTTTGAGCTAGTTTGGGTATTCGGTGATTTGAGAAGGCAGGAGAGAGATGATTCCATGCACATGTGTGGAGACAAGAAACTGTGGCCGCCGGTCCAGGCTGGCCAGGATGTTAGGAGTTTTGGGGAACGAGGCGGGGGAAATGAGGGGACGGGCTGTTGTGTGAGGCGACAGAGTTGGGGCTTCTGCTGGAGGCCAAGGAGAGCTGCTAAGGGTTCCTGAGCAAAAGTTGATGTGAGCCCGGCTCAGCAGGCTGATTTGAGGGCTCCTGGACCAGGGCGCTCTACTCAGCTCCCCTGTACTCAGGCCTGCTGGAGCACAGACTTGTGGGAGTAAGGCCAGCTGCCAATTGGGCGTGGGGAGTGAGCTGCAGAACACAGTCCCGGGCTGGGGGCTTGGGATTGAGAAGGAGCAGGAAACAGCCCTTTGCCCTGTTCATCTGCGCAGGGACTCAGTCCTCTCCTCCCCCTTCCCACTTCCCTCTCCCTCTTTCCTGCAGCTGCAGCAGCCTGAGGGAAGCCTGCAGGGGGCAGAGTTCAGCGGTGGGGGTGAGAGGAAGCTGGAGAGGCTCCGAAGCTTGGAAGCCCAGGAGGATGGCTTCGGCTTAGCTCAGGGCATGAATCAAGCCGCCAAGTGTGGAGGAGCCCAAGAGCGTGCGCGAGGACAGGCCCCTGGAGAGCCTTTCTCTGGGCCACGGGTGGGTTTCCAACTCACCTGCAAAATTGAACGCGTGTCTGGTTTTTGTCAGATTCTCAGAGGGATCTGTGATATGACCAAGAGTTAGCCCCTTGTCCATGGAAACCCCTCATTCTCCTGGTGAGGAAACAGAAGCCTACAGAGGTAGAGTGACTCACCAGGCCCCACAACTAGTTAACTGTCATCCAAGGCAGACAGAGACAGGATGCCTGTCAGCTGAGCAGGGGGCAGGAGGGGTGCTGGGAGCTGGCCCAGGAGCGGGAACAGAGGGGTTGGGTGGAGGTGGGGGAGGTGAGAAAGAAAAGCCCAGAATTGCCCAGGGATTAACCATCTGTGTGTTTTGTAGGGGCCAGTCCCCCCCCTCACCCCCACCCCAAGGATACCTGATCTCCTTCTCCAGGTATTGTTCCAGTATTTTCCCAGGGATGGACTGGGCTGGGCTGGGTGAGTAGAGGTGGGGGAGAGAGGAAGGGGATGAGAGAGGGGAGGATGAGAGATTGAGGGCTGTAACAATTTGACTCTGTGTGAGAGAGAGAGAGAAAGAGAGAGAGAGAGAGAGAGAGAGAGAGAGAGAGAGAGAGAGAGAGAGAGAGAGAGAGGGAGAGAGAGAGAGAGAGAGAGAGAGAGAGAAAGAGAGAGAGAGAGAGAGAGGATAGAGAGAGGATAGAGAGGGAGGAGGAGAGAGAGAGAGGGAAAGGGGGAAAGAGAGAGAGGAAGAGGGGGAGAGAGAGAGGGAGGGAGAGAGAGAAAACCCAGCAGAGAAAACCCAGCAGATGGGCAGAGAGTGGGCCCAAGGGCCTGTAAGGAGGGCACTCCCTTCCTCCCTCCCCTCCCATCAGAGGGAGCTTGCTGGGCTCCTGAAGTCCTCCCAAGGCCTTGGGGCAGGGATGATTCAAGGTAGAGGTGGAGGAAGCTGAGGCCCCTGCTAGGATGTTCTCCAGAGCAGGTGAATGTGAACTTGAGGGCCTGTGTGCCTATCCGCAGTGCTGCTGGCTGGTCTTGGGCTTGGTGATAAAAGCCTTGTCAGGCTCTCCTCAGCCTCACCATTTCTTCCTGCCTGGTGATGACTGACCCAAATCAGAGACTGTGGCAGCAAGAATGTGCTCTGATGGGCCTCAGGGGCTCCACAGAAGAACAGGTGGGGATGGAGCTGACGGCCCCCACCCCTTCCCAGTGCTGTGGTCACCAGAGCGGCACAGCGCCAGCGACCAGCAGTCCTTTGAAGGGCTCATTGGGTAGGCATTTCTGGCTACAAATGCAACATTTCAGTCCTCTCCTCCCTTCCCCTGAGTTTGTAGAAGAGAAACAGAGACAATGGTTGCTTAAGGTGAGAGGGGGTTGGGGGACTGAGCTCAGTCTTTGATCAGGCCTCCCAATTCCTTGGCCCGTTGGCTGTTCTAACCCTTCTCCCTGAGCTTACTCAGCAAGGGAAGAAAAGGCCTTGTTTAGGAAAAGGCCTGGGCCTGGGGTGTTGACGGGGCCAAGGAAAGGGAGACGTGAGAACCCAAGAAGGAGACACAACATGGAGAAGCCCTCCCCAAGGTCCATCTGCTAGAATCTTGGATCAGCAGAGAAACTGGCAGGTGTGGAGGGCCCCGATTTCCTACTCTGAAGGGGTGTGGGATTGACTGTGTTCCTGTCAGCTTGGTGGGGCGCTCTGGCAAGCTTGTCTCTCTCTTTTCCAGCACTGAGCAGACAAATGAAAGCTGGCCCAGTCACTGAGCTCAGTGCTCCAAGCAGAGGTGGCTTCTGGACAGCTGTGAAGGCCTTGTTTGCATATATGCAAATGAACCCCTGGCTCTTCTCTTTCCCAGCATTATCCAGGCAGACCCAGGTGCTGTTGGAAGAGTCCCAGATCCTGCATCAAAATTAGCTTCTTGAATGGGTTTTTTGGCTTCCCAATGTGAATTTTCCTTTGAACTCCTTCCAGGACTCTGGGATGCTTCCCTTTGCCCAGCCCCACCCACCTTCCAGTTCCATTAGCATCCCATGCCCCAGGCATTAGAGTTGAAGAAAGCCACGGGCAGGGTCAGGGTTCGACTAGGGCAGCCAAGAGATTCTAGGTGCTGGTCTGGCTCTACCTCTGGTCCAGTGCTCTCTGGGGGTGTCACCTGATTGCTTGGCACCACAGTGCAGAGATGGGTGACTTCAAGCTCCGATAGACTCAATTGTTTGTGAACACCTGTGCATGGAAGCTCTTTGGTTGTAAGCAGCAGACATCTACTCAAGGCTACTAAATTGAAATAGAGGGACTCATTAGGAAGGCTCAAGGGTGTCTCAAGGACACATGCATGGAAATGTGGGCTCAGAACAGGAGGGAAGGATGTGAAGAGCCGCCTGGTGCCGCCACCTCTCTCTTTTCATCTCCTTTCTGACCAACTGCTTTAATCCTTTCTCTCTCTACTGATATTTTTCTGCTTCTCAATGCACATGGTGAAAATGAGTATCCCACAAATCTGAGTCCAAGGAAAGTGACCCGTGGAGACTTAGTTATGTGGGGATGGAGCTGACGGCCCCCACCCCTTCCCAGTGCTGTGGTCACCAGAGCGGCACAGCGCCAGCGACCAGCAGTCCTTTGAAGGGCTCATTGGGTAGGCATTCCTGGCTACAAATGCAACATTTCAGTCCTCTCCTCCCTTCCCCTGAGTTTGTAGAAGAGAAACAGAGACAAAAGTTGCTTAAGGTGAGAGGGGGTTGGGGGACTGAGCTCAGTCTTTGATCAGGCCTCCCAATTCCTTGGCCCCTTGTCTGTAGATAATTATCATGCAGATAATACAGGACAGCCTTTCAGAACATCAGCTTTATCTCCTCTAGAATAACTTTGATTTAGTAGGATTCAGGTGAAGATTAGTGATATAAAGCATGGCAGTGCTTAACGGAGTGCTTGGCATGTTGTCACCATTTGTTTGTTAGAAAGTGGCCCTCTATCCTGTGCTGAAGTCCTTGGGAACTGGAAACTCAGTATCTTCAATACCAGTCCCTTCTACCTCTAGGCCGTTCTTGCTTAAAATTTCTCTTTTTTCTGAACTTTTGAATTGCACTGAAACAGGGCTTAGAAGTTCTAGCTATTCCATCCCAACACTACCAGTTAGGGGCCACAGCAGGCAGAACAATGGCACCTCAAACTACATTGTTACCTGACAAGCTGGGAATTAAGGATGCCGATGGAATGAAGGTTGCTAATCAGCTAACCTTAAAACAGAGAGATCCATTTCAATTACACATATGGGTCCTATGAACTCATGAGGGCCTTGAAAGATGGGAGAAGAAGGCAAAATGTCATTATGAGTGAGGCGATGTGAGAAAAACTGCAACAGTCACTTGCCCAGGAAAGGCAAGCTTAAGTGGATTCTCCTCTAGAACTTCCGGGATGGCATGTGACCTTGATTTTTGAAATTTGGGTCCTCAGAACTAAGAGGTAATAAATTTGTGTTGTTTTAGGCCACTATGTTTGTTATAGCAGCAACAGAGAAAATGAATACTGGGGCATTTCCAGAAAATCAGAGCCTTCAGCCTGGTATTCCATTCCCAAGTCTCTTCTCTAGGCTGTATCACCCTGGATCCTTCAAGTGCTCTTCACATGGGTGTTTTGAAGAATTCAAGCTACATTTGGATCAAGAAGAGATCATTCAGTTCGGAAATTATTGACTCATTGGTGACTTTGCACAAAGGTAAGAAACTTGGGCAGCACTGAATGGATGAAGTCTAGACTGTGAGGGTTGCACTTTTAAGATGGTGGTGATGATGGAGGAGAATAAATGCAGGTATAATTTATCACGTCTCAGCCTCTCCAGACACCCTGCTAAATATCAGGGTAACCTTTAAAGAAGGCAGAGGCCATCAATTAAATAAACAGATGCCTTGATGGAGAACAGAAATGTAAACCCAGGTACCATCTCATAATTTACTGATGGTAAATCAGCCTTATTCACTTGGTGGGCTCTTGTCTCTCCTCACTAAAGAAGGAGGAAATCCATCATAACAGTGTGAGGATCTTCGTGAGACTAGCTAAACACCAAAAAAGATGACAGGAAAAGCTTTGATAGCTCCATCCTAGGGTTAAAATTTGTTTTAAACAGGAGGTGGCATATGAATCTGACTGGAATGATTTAGGCAGTGCCTTTGGAGATGCAGGGGGGGTGGATTAGATGACCTTTGGATAGTTCATGCCACCTTTTACTTCTAGGATCCAAAAGTTGTGATTTGTGTCTGCACATTCACACTCATGATTAAACCATATATACATGTTGCTTAATACAGAGAGGAAAAAACTACAGTGAACCATAGCTCCAGTGACCTGAGGAAGTGTATGACATATTCAGCAAAATTGGGCCAGGGATTAATATTGCTAAGGTCAGCGTGGTCATTTTGGGCACATGGGGGGTAATCTTTCATAAGGGTTCACCACTCTTCCATATCTTAGTTCATCTATAATGGACTGGCAGAGAGAGATGGTTATTAGAAAATAAAATGCACTTAGAGTTCCCCCATGAATCATTTATGGGCGACACCATGCTTAGCAAAGACTATGAAAATATGGCTGTTAAGGGCAACTCAGTCACTATTTCTGGTTAGCTTTCAAGCATGATGACTGACCACAGAATTGGATCTGGACACACTGGAAGGATTTAAGCTTTCAGGGTGGAAGGGAAAATGTGTGGGCACAGGCTGAGCCCAGGAGGAGGGGTGCAGCCTTACACAGCGTGGTGCCCTTGCCATGAAGAATCCCTTGTTGGAGAACGGGTCACTTGCCTTCCTTCCTTTCACATTCCCACTGCAGGCCAGCACAGGAGAGGTCAGCTGTAGAGGCAATTAATTCAACAGAATTGAGGCTGGTAATTAACTCTTAACTATGCAAGCAGTTCAGAGGAGAGAGGAAGTGGTCCCAGCACAGTTGGTGAAAGATGGTGTGATGTTATCAAGACGTTTGGGTAACCAGCAAAAGTGTTTAAATCCCCATTTTGCCCATACTCAGTATCAGAGACCTGAGACAGGGGTCTCAAGAGCCCAAAGAAGAAAGAGTTTATGCTCTCTGGGTCACTATAAATAGAATGTGTTAAGATCTTTCTAGAAGGCTGGGGAAAAAATAAGCTAACTAAAGAACTGTGCAGGAGTTCGCCCACCGGTACGTTTTGATGAAGGCTTTTGGTTCCTTAGTCAATCACCAAGGGGAAGTGTATTTGTTTCTTATAGGTGTGTTTGAATCACAGCAGCCCTTGTGCTGGGGAGGTGGTTGGTGGAAGAGGAAGTGGAATACTGTGTTTGGGGGTAGGGGGCCCTGTACCCTGAGTTTGCCCCACCACATTTGAATTGTTAGACCCTGGACAAGTCACTTTCTTTGCTCTGAGCTCCTCTGTAAAGAAAGTGTCAAAATATTTTTATCACAAAAATTCTTTCCTTGTTTGGAGGATTAATAGATGGTTAATACACACTATTTGGTGGGGGCGGGTTGTGGGGAAACAGAAATTACTGCTCTAAGGATGTTAGGAGACTTGGTCTCATAACAAGATATTAGGGTTCTGGTCTCACCTCTACTGCTAATCTGTTTTTTTTTTTTTTTTTTTTATTACAGAAAGAAGGGATGCCCCCAGGTCCCCATAGTTTTCAGGTCTGGGTGGTTCAACTTTTTAGGTCTCTCTCCTGTAAGTTCTGATTCAGAAGTTGTGGGGTGAGCCCAGGAATGTGTTTCTTGTCACTGGAGATGTTTGGAAACATTGGAATAGATTGTTGCCTCAGGAAGATGTAAAAACATAGACCTCCAGTATCTCTAGCCTCGAAATGTAGAAAGTCGCAGTTTTAGCCAGCACGTGGTTGATTCACAGGATTCAGTATGGTTGGCAAATGTTAATCTGAATTCTCTCTAGGTTTAGAGTCTGGATATTTCCATTCTGAGCTAATGTTTCGCTAAGATGCACTGGTCTGACCATATTGTGTATGTAATGATGATGCATTTCTGTCTAGTTGGTGAAAGGCTGCTGCCTCTACCTCCCCCAGCATCCCGCCCCAGCCTCTTTTGTTCTGCCCAGGACCCTCTCCCACCTCTGCACAACCCAGTCACCAAAGGGTTAACACCCACCACTCGGGACCCCTTGGGACCCTGTCTTGTTGCTCTGACCCTACCTCTCTTCTGACTGGTGGTTGCCTGTGCCATAGCAGCAGAAAATATTTCGTGGACTGAGCCCCTTCATCAAGCAATTATCAAAGCCTAGACTGTTAAACTTAGGGCAGCAGAAACCACAAACAACTCCTGAATTTCCTTATTTTCCCCTGGTTCGTTTTGGTCTTAGTAGTTACATTTTTATTCTATTTTATTTTTGGTTGTACTGGTGGAGGCATCTCATATCTTCCCCCAAAGTCTGTGTTGGAGTTTTGGTTGCAAGGAGTGGACCCTGGGCTTATCTGAGCACAGTAAAGATGGCAGCGATGTCCCCACCTGTGATCCCAGACTCTCCGATGCCACCATGTCTGCCCAGGCCCTTGGTGCAGCTCTGCCAAGATCCTGGGTGCCGGAATGGCAGTGAGTCATTGGCTGCAATCAGCCCCTCAGTTTCTGATCTACCCCACCCAAATGGTTCTTGGGTTAAAAAAAAAAATCGTTTTAGAGCCATCTTTTTTTTTCCCCCAATGTATCTGGCGTTTAAAAAAAAAAAAAAAAAAGATTGTATTCTACCGAGGTATTTATTGTGGCCCAGGCAGTGGTGGGGAGGCAGCATCACTTCAGACAGACTCCAGAATCAGGCTGTCCGGTGCGCATTTTCCTTTACTATGTATGACCTGGAGCAAATTGTTACTTAACCTCTTTAAACCTTTGTTTCCTCAGCTGTAAAATTCTAGTAATGAGAGAACTGGATTAATCTCACAGGGGCCTTGTGAAAGCTAGGTGAGATTTTGCAAGTAAAGCATTCAGAAGTGTCTGGCATATTGAAAGAGTTCAATAATAAATGTACCTCAAGGCAACCCTTTTCTGGAAAGAGCCAGATAGTAAAAATTTCAGACTTTATGGGTTCTAAGCATTCTGTCACAGCGACTCAAAGTTGTCAAAGCAGGCACAAACAATACTCTAATCGCCTAGGTGTGGTTGTGTGGCAATAAAACTTTATTGACAGTTACAGGATGGATTTGACCCACAGACCATAATTTCCTGATGATTGTTTTAGAAGGTGGGGAATCTCTTGGGAAGGCAAGAACAGCTAAATCGCTAGGCCTCGTGGACATTGGATTACAGTTTGGGAATCAGAAGGCTCTGTTTCTTGGGAGCAAAGATTCTTGCCCTTTTGCCTTCTTGGAGATTCAGCTCTTAGTTCCACAGCCAATCAACCAATTCACCCTTGTTGCAGATGTGTCTTTTCACTGTCACAGAACTTCTCTGTTCTCTAGTTTGCGCTTCCCATGCTGTTGGCTTAACTTTTGACTTCTACTCCTGACTCTTGCCTGGTAGAGTGGGGAGAATCTAATTGTTCTGGTTAATCCCCATTGCTCCTGTTTGAGTCAAGATTTGTTCTAGATACTTGATAGTTAATTTTATGTCAACTTCAGTGCTCAGATACCTGGTCAGTCATTCCCAGTGCATCTGTGAGGGCGTTTCTGACAAAATTAACATTTGAATGGGTAAACTGAGTGAGGCTGAGGGCCCTTCCTCCTGCAGGTAGCCCTTATCTAATCAGTTAAAGATCTGACTAGAACAACAAGATTAAGTACCAAACCTACCTGCCAGGTGACTTGAGCTGGGACATTGCTTTTTTTCCTGCTCTTCAACTGCAGCTTATACCACTGGCTTCTTGGGCTTCACGCCTTCAGACTCAAGGGCTGGACCTATATCACTAGCTCCCCTGGGCCTCCAGCTTACTGCCTCCAGCAGACCTTGTGTTTCTCAGTCTCCATAATTGTGTGAGCCAATTCTTCATTATAAATTTATCAGTATCTATCTATCTATCTATCTATCTATCTATCTATCTATCTATCTATCTATCTATCTATCTATCTACCTATCTACCTACCTATCTACCTATTTATCTACCTACCTATCTACCTACCTACCTATCTATCTATCTATCTATCTATCTATCTATCTATCTATCTATCTATCTATCTATCTATCATCTCTCTCATCTATAATCAGTCAATCATCTTGTCTCCCATAGGTTCTATTTCTCTGGAGAATGTGACTAAACAAGGTCCCGTCACAGGCCTGCCTGTCAATGAGTGTGGTGGCTGGGCTATGGGATCTGCTTCTCTCAGCAAGGGCCTGTGGGCAGACATCCCTTATTTAAAAGGGGCCTGTGTTCTGGGGCTTGGCCTACCTGGCACACTGTCTTCCTATATTGACTTTCTGGCATCATTCATAGACCCATCAGCCAAGCTTCTCCTAGCCCCTCACATTACATTGCCCATTGGAATTACTACATGAATATTTAACAATATAGAAAGGCTGCTGGTTAAGGTAGAAGAGGGATGGGCCCTGTAAACACACAGTGGCCAGAGCAAGTCATTCAGCCTCCACCAGCCCTAGTGGTTCCTCTGGAAAATGGGGATAATGATATTATCTTACATGATGGTGGCAAAGATTAATGACATGATGTCTGTAAAAGTCACTAATTATGGAAAGTGTTCATCAAGACATCATTCTTTCCTCTTTTCTCCCAGAACCATATTTCTCTCAATGGTTCCTTCCTTTTGGTGCTGCTAATAGAACTTTCTGGATCACCTCTTTTGGTGATGCAGAATATCTGGGTCCTGAGAATAGCAATGGCTGCTCAAATGGCCTCCACCTTCCTCTGTAGGGTTTCCCATACTCTCAACTTGCCTCATATTCTCTGGGAATGTCTTCTTTGTCCTTTTGAACATTTTAAATGATAAGGTTATACCTCTAAATAAAAGTGGCATTGAGTCTGGCCATGGAGAATTCTCTGGCTTTGGTTTTGGAGATGTGGGTTTCAAGGCAGAGGGAGCAGTGCAGACATTAAACAATGAAGATTCCTGAGATGTGATTACAAAGCAATGTTTTAATTTCCATCCTCCTTTTCCAATTTATTTAAGGAGAGGTGTTCTTCCATCTCCACCGGATAAAAACTTTTTGCATTTCCATGACTTTTTTTTCTCCCTTAGATAAGTCCTGCAGCCATTCCAAGTCACCAACCACTGTCTTCACCTGAAAATTGGATTGTCCAGCTCCTTGCCATGAGCCCCAGAACTCAACAGCAGGAGCTACTACATGCAGGAAGCCTGTGGTTGGTGATGGTGGGGACACGCACAGGCATGGGGACAGTGGGTTCTCTTTATGCTTTCTCCTCTAGTCCCCCAGTAAGATCCCTTTTGATTTGAAGCAGGCAAAGGAGAAGAGAGGTGAAGGAGAGGAAGTTCTTAGTTAACTGGGAGACTGATGTCCTTGGGTGAGGCTGTGTCCTTTGGAGGCTCTCCTTCCCTGGGGCCCTTCCCTTCAGGTCTCCTGGTTCAGGAGTGGGGGGATGATGCCCCTCTAGCACATACAACACTCTTCCCACATCTCAGAGCAGCTGGAGATCATTTCAGCTTCTCCCTGGTGAGGATTCTTTACTGTCCAGGAGACTCCTCTTGGACAGGGTTCAGTGTGAACACACCTTCTCTCTCTTGCATCACTGACTCACATCTGGTCCAAGGGGAACACTCAAGTACCTGGGAATTTGTAGTTCAGTCCAAGGCTGCAGGAATATCTTCTATTCATAGTGGGGAAAGCTAGTCAGTTAATCTCTCCCTGGTTTGGATCCAACATGGGTTTCCCATGTCCCCCTTCCAATCACTTTGATTTTGATTTTAAAAATCAAAGTTTTTGAAGGGCCCTTCTAAAGCCCTTTTTGCTATATTGGAAATAAGGCACAGATACCTCTTACCCTCCCTCTTGACAAGGGGAAGGCCACAACATATCAAGAATCTTTACCCTTTAATCTCTTAAAACCAAACCATTTTATACCCTCATGTTGGGTGTGGATATGAAGTCTGAGTTCTGTAACAAATTTTCGGATCTTCTCCTGAAAATTTGCATCATCTCTGGCACTAAATTCTGGAATGTCATGGCTATTGTATCATGATGCCCCAGGCAAAACTTTCTATTTAACATCTTGTTATATTTACTTTGGTTTTTGGCAATTGCAGGTGGCGACAGGGACAGCCAAGGAACTTCTGATACTTGAATACAGACCACTGTGCATCCATGTCTGTGTCATCTGTTTCTTGTTGCTGAAAGTCTCTTGGAGACCAGCAAAGTTGATGGGGGTTTTCAAAAAGTCTTGTGAATGCACTTGGACAGAGAACACACAGGTAATTTCTCATTCTCGCCTTGGAGGGTTTGCAGAGAGAGTTCTGGGTCCTCTTATTCTATTTCTTCTTTATTTCTTCATGGGGAGACTGATTAAGCCCAGCTCTCCTGGAATCAAGTATGGTTGCACAGTAAAGAATCCCAGGTGTTTTGCTATTCATCCTTGTCTTGGATTTAAGATTTTCTTAAATGTTTCTACTTTCAGTTCATTATTTTAAATAATTGAGTTCATTTTTATATTCAATTTTGTTCCCCTCACTTCACCTCAAACATTCTTTAATTCTTTTTAAAAAAAAGATTTATTTATGCATACAAGAACTGGGGTGCAACTAGAGGTGAGGGTGGGTGAGGGTATTTACCAGAGGGGAGCAGAGCAGTAGGCGAGACAGGAGAGGTCTGCTGCGCTATGTGGGTCAGCGACCTGGCTGGGGATTGGACTCTTGCTGCAGTGGCTGCGGATAGCTTTGTAGTGCTGCGACTTAACCCCTTGTGTCAACAGGGAGACCCCAAATTCTTTATATATTTTTTAATATTGTTGATAACATATTTAGAGGGTAAGACATTTGGAAAACTGGAAGAGTATAAAGAGGCTAAATAGCACCATAGAACTTCCACCCAGACATAGCTCCTATATTTCTTTCAAGTCTTTTTTTCCTGTGAACTTATTTCTATATGTTTACAATATTAGCAGCCATATGCTGCATCTAGTTCTTTAAACAGTTTAAAAAAATTGCTAGTGAAGTCGTGTGTGCACGCAGTTAAGTAAAAGTGGCAAGTAGAGGAGAGCTCGGATAAAATGCGGTTCTGTCGTCTACACCCTCCCAGGCTTAGTTCTACTCCACAGAGGTCGCTGCTTTTAGCCTCTCTGGGGTTTTCTTCTACTGGGTATGTCAGCCTGGGTCTCCAGTTGACATGAGTCTACCACTAGTTCCTGCTTCTCAACGTTAGACACGCGGCTTCCTGCTATGAGAATGAGCTGCTCTGTCTCTGTCTCCTCCATGGTTATAATTCCTCTGCTGGTTGCTTTTTACTATAAGAAACACGTGCCTCTTAAATCTTGTTCTATCCACTTTCTACTGTTATTTGGAGCCCACATTGCTACAAGGGCGGCTATTAACTCTCCATCTTTTCCTGCTCTCCTCCCCATAGTCTCCAGATCCACTTCAGTCAACAATACTTTGACTTTTTCAGTGGTACATTTTCGTGATTCTCCACAGCAGCACTTAGCATTTTCCGCTAAGTTCATCTGGAAATTAGAATCTGTAAACACTGGTATACCATTGCGGCTGCTTCACCACCACTGTAGCACAGCCAGGTATCGCTCGGAGGGTGTGCTGTCTAAACGGCTTCTCTGTTTTGCCTACCCTTTGATTGTCTGTTTTCTTTTCCTTTGTAAAAGTTCTATTACACCTCATCCAGCAAGGTTTCATTCCCTCTCCCCCAACCCTCCTCCAGGGGCCTCTGTTCTGCTCTACCTCAGACTCTTGCCCCTGAGCCTGCTGCATCTCCCAGCTGAGACTTCCTCCCACTCTTTTCCCAGAGTGCCTCATCATTTTCATGGATCCCATGTTTTCCTTTGTTGAGATTTCAGTTTGGTTGCAGTACATCAAATAACTTCTAAAACTTTGGTGTGAAGGAAGTAGTTTTTTTTTTTTTTTACTTTGTGTATTTCATCATAACTTTTAATTGATGCTTTTGTCAGACAGAAAATTCTAGGTTCAGAGCAATTTACTTTCAGAACATTGAAATTGTCCCTGCATTGCTTATGAGATGACTGAGGCCAGCCTGATTCCAATTCCCTTGCAAACGACTTATTTTTCACTCTCTGGAAGCTTTTAGGAATTTATTTTTATCTACCATATTCTGAAACTTTGCAGTAATTCTCAAATTTTGCAGTAATGTGCCATGTACAATCATTTCTTAGTCACTGTGTTGGGCATGTCTGAGTCCTTTCACTCTGCAGGCTCATGTACTTCAGCTCTGGACAATTTTCTTTTATTATTTCTTTGATGATTTCTTATATTTTCTCTGAAGCTCCTAATATCTGGATTTGGAATTTCTGGATTCAGATTTGATTTCCTTATTTTTTTTTAATTTATTTTCTTCCAGAGTTCCTGCAATTTTCTCTGGGTCTTTAATCTCTCTCTCTCCCCATCCTTGCTTGTATGAAAGTGGAGCACACTGATGTTTTATTTGGGATGGGGTAGGAGACACTTGACTGCTTTCTGTTGTCACATCAGGGATGTGGGAACAGCTGTTCCACCTACAGACATTCAATTATTTCTTCTGCCGTCACCACCTTGCTGTGCTCCTGCCCTTATTCACACCTGGGATTTCTGAGTGCCTAATCTTCTTTTGTTCAAGTCACTTACTAGATGTGCTCTTAGTTGAGGGATCCATTACTCAGCTGGGTCAGTTGCCATTTCTCCTCCATCAGATTTCTAGTTTGCCCGTGTCTTTTGAAATTGGGCTTCCTACTTGCCCTTTTTTCTTTACTATCATTTTGTGGGGTCTTAGAGACAGGTGCCTGCAGTTAATATGTCACATTTTACTGAACGTTTCTATATAAAAAATTTATAACAAAAATGTTGAGATAAAATGAACATGAACTTTTAAGTGTATAATTCACTGAATTTTAACAAATTCAACTTAGTCAAGATATAGAAGATTTTTATCTTCAAAAAATTCCTTTGTGCTCCTTTCCCATCAATCCTTATATCCCCTTCTGCACCCAGCCCCAAGTAACTACTATTTTTGCCTACTCTGGAATCTTACATAAATGGAACATGCAGTATGTACATATTTTGTCTGGCTTTTTTTCCCCTTGGTATAATGTTTTTGATGTTCTTTCAGATTGTTTGTTCTTTGTATTGCTGAGTAATATTCCATTCTTTGTAGGTGTGATAATTTTTTATCATCCATCTATTACTCTACTTTTGGATTTTTGCCAGTTTTGATGAAGTTCCAGCGAGCATTCATAGCCCCGTACTTTTGTTTTATTTCTCTTGGTTAAATACCTGGGAGTGGGATTATGACCTTATATGATAAGAGTATATTTAACTTTCTGAGAAACTGCCAAATTGTTATCCAAAGCTGCTGGACTATTTTAAACTCTCATTTACAGTAAATGAGATTTCCAATTGTCCAAAATCTTTGCAATGCATAGGATTGTCCTTTAAATTCAGACATCCTAGTTGAGTGTGTGGTGTTATCTCATTGCTTTCATTTATGTGTCTCTGATAATTATTGAACACCATTTCAGTGCTTGCTGGCCATGTACCTGTCTTCCTCTGTGAGGAAATTTCCAAATCTTTGTCCATTTTTAAGTGGGTCAGCATCCTAGGTATTGTAAGATTGTCTTGTATTTTGTATTTTGGAGTCCCGTCTTTTGTCAGGTTAACCTTGTGCGTGTTTTTGACTCCCTATGTTTCCCTCACTTAATATTCTACTATAAGCAAACCTTCACGTAATCATTTGCTTACTAGCATGAGATATAGTATTTGGTAATATTCTGCTACACATGTGCCATTTCTTTTAACTGTTCTTTATTTGTTGGACATTTATGCTTCCATGTTTGTTTTCTAATTGCTCTAATAACAGCACAATATGTATTCTTTTGTAGAAATCTCATTTGTTTCTTAAGATAGATTTCTAGAAACAGAGTAGTAAGGTCAAAGGACAGACATATTAAGGGCTTTTGAATTATAATACTAATTGCTTTCCCCAAATTTGTATCACTTTAAAGTACTCCCATAACAAGTGGCAATGCCAGCTCTGGATAGCTTTACTTGAAAATAAAAATTTCTAATTTAATTTTTGGAAATGGAAACTGGTTTGAAGCTTCATTTCTTAAATAATTAGTGTGGTTGGACATCTTCCCAAGTGTTTAGGAGTCATTCATGTTTCCTCCCTTGTGAATTGTTTATTCATATCTCTTGTTCTCAAATGGGTTTTGGAGGCACCTGACACTACAAGAAGTTGCAGGGAGTGGAAGGGTTCCATGTTAGAGTGGAGAGAGAATGGGGCGGAGGGGAGGAGGGAAGAAAATGTGCTGCTGGTCAACCAGAAAGTGGGGTGCTGGATTAATGGGGGCCCTGCATATTCCTTTCTCGAGCCAACCAGTTCATGAGCCTCCCATTTTTTACTTGTATGTAGCAAGGGGGTAACACTAAGAGAATCCCCCCCAAAAGGAGAACTAAAAGGTTGTATCCTAAGAGTAACTCATGAGATGGGGCCAAAATGACTGCCAGGCCAGGAGTTTTGTTAGTAACCTCAACAGAAGAATTGCCAAACCCAAATAATAAGTTTGGATGACTGGAATTAGTACATTTTTCAGTAATCAGAATGAAGGTAAAAATGTCTGAGGCCTGTAGGTAAAGAGAAAGTTACAGGAGTTATAATCCTCAATTCACTGCATCTTGTCTCAAATGGATCATGCGGAATATCTAATCCCTACAGGGGGCCCCAGAACGATTTGAGCCTGGAGGGCTTCACATACTCTCAAGGTAGTACCCCCACATAGAGATGTCTCCAGGGAGGTCTCCCATGGGCTCGTGAGTGATCATCCCTCCCAGATCTTTCTTGGATCTCCTAGGACTTGTCTCACATGCACTCGCAGATGTGAGCCCCTCAACAACACTTATGGGGGTCCTTGGGGAGTCCCACACAGCAGCTCACAAACAAGTCCCAAGTAACCCTGGGAACTCCCATGGTATTTCACCAGGCCTCACAGACAAGCATTCCCCCAATATTATGGGGAGTCCCCAGGTAGTGTCTCACAGCTGCATCTCAGTAGGTTCCCCTGCCCACATTGTCCTGGGAGTCCCTGGGGAGCGCTGCACCTGAGCTCACAAATGAGCTCTCTCCTTTCCAGAGCAGCCACTGCTCCAGCTCGAGGCTCCTCAGCCTCTGGAGTCTCCCACTGGACATCTTGTAGACTGTAATGTCTTGGTAGGTGGTGATGTGACCCCTAAGTAGAGCCTTTGGGATGCCAAAGCTGCTAAATAATTTGAAGCAAAGTCGGGTAGAAACCCTTCCCCTCTGAGCGATGACTGCCAATGGGGCTGGTTGTGCTTTGGTGTTTTACATGTGTTAGTTTACAATTCTTTCCATTTTTACTGACAGTTCTGTTCTTAATGGGATTCAGAAAGAAGTTTTGGGGTCTGCTAGGAAGCACATCTGAAGGCAGAATTATTTTCCTGATGACAGAAACTTTGTTGCTGGCTTAAGCTGATCACATCTGTTGCTTCTCCCCCAAGGAAGAAACTTTGCCAAGGAGAGTCTGCAGATTTTCTTGTAAATGGATGTATTGTTCAGTTGCTAGCTTAAGGATCAAGGAATGTATTGCAAGATATGAGGTCCTGCAGAAGAGTCAGGAAACCAGCCAGGACACATGCCCAATGCCTGGGCCCACTTCGTTATCTCTGATGCCAGGGAGCAGGCAGTAGGACTTCAAACACAGCTTCACCCAAGAACAAAACTGTCACCACTTCTGATCCCCCAACACATTATGTTACTTTCTTCCATTTCTCTGCTTTCTGATAGGTGAATCTACTGGGGAGAAGTAGGTCATGTAGGGCCTGGAAATGGAAGTGGTTTTCAGTTCCCATGTTCTACAGAGCAGGAGGGCAGGTGAAAAAGAGCTTGGCCCCAGTGTTAGGTGAACCATGGTGGGCCTCTCATGGCCAAGTCCTACAGCTTACCAGAAACACACAGCCATGGCTGACCCTCAGCTTATGTTAAAACTATGCCCATAACTCTGACATGGCCATACAGAATCCTAATACTCTTGGGGCTGTTACTCTGGTATAAGATGTACTCTGTTCATTCCTTGTGGTTTTTCTCTGTCTCCATGGTCCAGTACTAAGTCTGTTCTTGGTGCAAATCCGACTTATAATTCTGAGCATCCTAATGGTAAGTATTGTTGAGTTAGTTACAGTTAATCCCTACCTTCCCCAGGCCCCTTCTGCTACAGGTGTGTGGCTTTCAACATGCCTGGACCAGTTTCTGGACCCCTCTGCTGGTGGCCAGCTTTGTTGTCTGTAGTGTCCCCTCTGTCCCCACTGCTATTGCAGCATCACTGGTCTCTCCGTGGGTCTCTGCACTAACTATTCCCTTGATGTCTGTGTGGTTAACTGGTTCGTCCTTGTAGTTCAGATTGTCATTTCAAATGTCAGCTTTTCAGAGAGGACTCCCCGAACCACCCACCTGAAAGTAGCCACTCAGTTCTTATCTATCATATCACCCTGATTACTCTTCTGCATAACACGTACTTCTCTCTCACATTTCTTTATTTGTTTACTTCTATCTTCTTCCATCTGGGATGTCAGTTTCTAAAAGGATGTATGGAAATTGCTCATCATTTTGTCTCCGGCACCCAGAACAGTGCCTGACAAATGGTAGGTGTTCAATAAACAGTGGATGAATCCGTTCTTGGCTGCTTTGGGCCCTTATTAGATCGAACACCCCAGGCACTGCATCAACTGGAATTAAATCTGAAGTTCTCACACTCTCTGTCTTCAAGTTTCTGGCATGCCCAGAAGTGAAGCCTGCCTGAAATATGATCTTTTATGTTATGTGGTGATCAGTTCATTTCCCCCCGTAGTTAATGATTCTTTCTCATCTTATTTTCTCCCGCACTACTGGCTTGATTGGTGCTGGTTAGCAGAGGGTGGTCCATTTATAAGAAACACCTGCTTCCCACCTGCGTGTCCCCATCCCTGCCATGAGCAGTCAGCTTTGGATCCAGTGTACAAAGCTGGTGGGTATCTTTCAGAGCTGAGCAGGCTTCCAGAATTTTCTCCAGGAGTCAGATCCAAGCTGGCGCATATGGGTGACCATCTGTATGTCATTTTGCCAGTACTGCATCCAACACATCTGCCAGCTTGTAAAAGAGACCTGGGGAGGCCTGGGGGCACCAAGGAGGACTGACAGAAAAACTGGCCCAAGAAGCAGGCTGAGCTAGAGGAATCAGTTTCTACTGACTAATCAGCTTATAATTTTCTCAGCCTTCCTTCAGTTGTGCACGGAACCAGCAAACACTTGTTCAGAAGTCTGTGTTCTTGCATCCTTCCCATTAATCTATTGTGAAGAGACTGGACAAGTGTGTCAAAGGTGACTTTACCCAACCCAGAGTTGAAAAGCACATCCTAGTTCCCATGGCAAGGGGAGGACGCGGTTATGTTTCTAGTCTTTGCATTAAAGCCTAGTCATACATCCAACACCTAGTTGGGCTACACTAGGTGCTAATTACCAAACATTTCCCCTTGGATCTGTGAGAAGACTCACGGAACCAAGAGTCAACACATTTAACCAGAGGGTCCTTTGGCTGGAATACACCAGTCACAAGTGTAGGGAAAACTGAGCTGAAGCTATGGGAACATAGTCCACGGGAAGGCATTTCTAAGTTCCTCATGTGTGATTTGCACGTGTGATTCTGTCTCCTTAATCCCCAATTACATTCACCCCAAGCTACTGGTTCATCGGGTCCTTAGATGATTTGTCCCCCTGCCACTATTTTATTGTTCTTTTACGAATGCCATCATTTGATGCTGCTCAAGTGCTTTTGTAGGTGATATACTAGACACAGGGGATCCAAAGTGATCTACAACAGCACCCTTTCCTCAGGGCGCCTAGAACCAGGCAGTGGAGATGGAGAGATAATACACTGTAATAACCCCATAAAAAGGGGCCCTTATCCCAAACTTGGGGGAAAGAGGGATCATAGAAGCTTCTGGGAGAGGGGTGAAACCTAGGCCCACTTCTGAAGGAAGAATAGGACTTCTTCCAGTACAGGAGGAGAAGGGAAAACATTCTAGGCAAAGGCAGCAGCGAGCATGTGTGAAGAGAATTCAGAATCACCGGGGCACTGGGGCCACATTCAGTAGCCCCAAGGGAGGTTGGTGGAGGTGAGAGGGTGCCATGAAACATTGGGGCACCACCCTGAGGGCAACAAGGGGGAGGGGAGGATGATCAGAGGCTTCAGAAGATCAGACCTGAGCCTTCTGACACAGGACTCTGGCTGCGGTGTGGCAAAGGGCTGGAGAGGGCCCGGTCAGCCTGCTGCGGTGGTGCCAGAAACAAGTGGAGTGGAAGGAAGAGAATGGCTGGGCCGAAGAGCTCTAGAATCTGTAACTGATTGGATGTGGAGAGGGAGGAGGGAAGAACGAGACCAAAATTCTAGGTTTGGGGAAATGGATGGATGGGGACAATGAATGAAGATGAGGCACCCCCAAGAGGAGCAGGTGGGTGTGCCCTCTGCTGTTTCTACAGCCTTTGAGGAAGACCTGGATCTGCCACTCTCAGGAGGGCCTGGGCAGGAGGCTTCACCTACAGGGGCCTCTGAAGACCCCTCTGTCATCAAGAAGCTGCTTCCTGACCCGAGACTGCTGTGGTTCCTTGGGAAGCCTGAGGGATTGGGAAGGCCACACGGGGCACTCAGGCCATAATACTGCCCATGTTGGGGTGTAGCATGAGGCCTCCTTCTTGTGATCTAAACAAAGGTGTTTATGGCCGATGGGTGTCTAGATCCTGACTTGGACTAATGGAAGGGGTCCGTGGTGTGTGAGTGCCCACACAGATGCACAGGTCAAGGGCAGAGCTTTGGCTGGCAGTTCTGCTCCCCTGCGAGAGCTGGTAAAGCAGACATTTCTGACTGGTTAACTGGAGACCTGAGTTCTAGCTCCTTGGTCATGTCAGAAGCTGAAGAGCTACTTGAAAGAAATCATATGCATAGATTATACCAACACAGGCTCTGCTTTCTCTGGAAAGCAATTTCAAAGCCACTTCATTCGCCACCTGCATTTGGCTAATGGCCTGATTACAGCCACACTAATAACCTTCAAATACTCTCAGGAGCGGCCTTGGCGCTGAAAGATGTTGTCTCCCTTGCCGGGCAGGCCTGCCTCCCTCCTGCCTTGCCTGATTTCATGCTTCTCTGGGACTGCAGTGACAACAGCTGTTTATTCCTCCCAGGGCCCGAGTTACTTGGAGGAGAGGCAGATGGCTGTGGGCTAATTCCTGAAGTGCACTTCTGGGGATCATCAGCCCCAGCTCCCAGGCTGACATCTCACATGGGGCTATAGGTCAGAGCAGGAACAATTCCCATGAATATGGATGCGAGGACGGAGGCTGATTGCTTCTGTCCTGCAGGGCAAGGCTGTCACCTGGCTGGGGATGACATTTTTGCTGAGATACAGGGTCAGAGGGAAGGGTGCTTCTTGAGCTCCAAGGCAGGATGTTTTAAGATACAGGATGCTGGCCTCTTGGAGGAAGGTGTCAGTGTTAGGAGAGGTTGCAAAAGAGAGGGATTTGTGTCTGCCACACATTACCTCCATTCCATGGCCTTCTGTTGCCCCAACAGCACCCAGTGGAGAGACAAATGGCCAAGGCTTTGCAGTGGCTAAGAGTTGGGATGGATGAGGGTCAAGACATCCTCCAGTCCTGAGGGGCTGGGCATCGCGGCTTATTCCTTGCCTGAGTATGACCCAATTCGTGCCTCTTTTTTTATTATTCAAATCCCACACAACCTCCAGTGATTCAGCTCACACCCTACCTGGAACCCATTTGTATGACCCCGGCCCACGCTGATCTGACTTTTACTGTCTGCAGAGTCCGGGCCGGTGCTTGGCTATATGCTCCCAGGCTCACCTGTTGCTCTGCTGGGGTCTCATCCGTGCACTGAGCTGTGAGTGCTTTGTGGCCAAGGGCAGTATTGGGATTGTAGCGTGCTGGTCTCCTGTTGTCAGTGCTGAGTGGCCAGCATTCCAAGGGATGAGTCTCCTGGGGATGGTTGTTGTCCCTGGGTCTGGTACCCGCCGGGTGTGGGAATGCTTCTTCCCAGGAGCGCTGCACTGAAGACTGGCCCCCAGGCTTCTCTTCGTGGTCTCTGGGCAGCAGGACCGGACATTTGCTTTGTCCTCCCATACGCCCACAGTAGGATTAAAGGAACAGGGTGCATTCTGAATTCAGTTTGTTTGGATGACTGGTTTCCGCCCAGTGTAATAGCCAGGACAGAGTCTGCTCGTTGGTCTAATTTGATGGGCTTTGGCAAGTGACTGGAGGTAAGTGACAGGGACGCCCAGGGGCCAGGATGGTACGTTTGAAGGCACTGAGCCACTCAAGGGCTTCTAGAATTCTTTGTCTTTGCCAAGTCGTTTCCTTTCCTTAAAAGATCTGGCTGTATCCCTTCCACCAGTGTCCACTTGACGAATGTCCTCCTGTACCGGGTGAGCCTCTACTCAAATGTCGCCCATCTTCTGTAGTTTCTCTCAACCCACGACCCCAGAACCCAAAATGTCTTACAGAGACTTTGTCACTTTCACATGAAGCCACTTTCGTTGATGTGCCTGTCCCATGGTCAGACTCCTGTGAACTCTTCCAGGGCACAGACTCAGCCTGTGTCCACCTTCACGCCTTCACACCAGCCTGCGACCACAGTGCCCACCACATCACTTGTGGGATTGGACTGGGTGAACTGAGGTGGTGGCTGGGAGCTGTTGAGATGTGTTAAGCAGGAAATGGATGTATTTTTATAGTGCAGAAGGTTTTCAACCAGAGACAGGGATGTTAGTGCAAACAGTCAAGGTCAAGTGCTTACCTCTGAGGAAGGCAGAGACAATAAAGGAGAGAAACAGCATTCACAGGATTCCATGCCAGGGTGAGGAGGCTTCAGGAAGAGGATTAAGGCTGACTCTGAGGAGTTAGGCAGTGGGCTGGGGACTGTCCTCAAGGAAGGCCTGTCTTAAGGGGAGAGGTGGTGTGAGCATGTTCCAGAAGACGGCGAAGCTCTTTCCAATCGCAGACAAATTCAAAGTGCGGTTCCTTTATTGAATTAGTAAATATGAGGAAATTAGTAGGAATTCGGTTCTAATGGTCAGGTAGACTGGGTATTCTGGGTTGAGGAGACAAGTAGGCGAGCCTGCCTGGCCCGGCTGGAAGGTGAAAGTCATCTCAGCATCAGGAAGGACCTGGGCAGCCTAGAGGTCAAGCGTTCTGACCCCTGGCAGGGGAGGAAAGTCTTATCCTGTGCCAGTTCCCAGCACACTCCTGCAGTCCTTGTGCTTCCCTTGAAGGTGACCCACTTCGACTCCTTTGTCTATGTGCAGTGAGTTGTGCTCCCATCACCGGGGCAATACCTGTCTGTTCAGGGGCTGCCGGTCCAAGTCAGATGGCCTCTAACCCCACCTGTTCCTGCATCCCTAGGACCTGGAAATATTGTCTCAGTGACATGAGGGAGTGGTTCTCTGTGTTAGGGGCTGCGGGGGGCTCCTTCTGAGGACCTGCAGACATCAGTCACCGCTCTGCATGGGGGGCTGGGGTGTCCTGAGGTGCGTGTACCCAGAGCTCCGGGGCTGTGGTCCAGACAGGTGTGCCGTGTGCCAACACTTCTCCCTGGATGTGTTTGTGCGACTTAGCTGGGCAACCTAACCCAGCTTTCTTTGAACTATACTCATCCTGATGTTTCCTGGTGGCATTTCAGCTACTTGTCATGGCAAGAAATGGAGCTGCAGCAAATGTGTGTGCTTTTCCGAAGTGGAATAGAAAGGGGTCAAGGAGAGACCCAGGAAGGGTGGGAGAGAAAGCGGTAAGGGCAGGCTCTGGGACTGGCGACTTTCTCATCATGAACTCAGCTGTCCAGAGTTTAGGCAGAGCAGGCCACGCTGACAGGTGATATTTCAGACTTTCAGTGAATTTGTTCAGAGATTTGTCACATAGATGTGAATTTCACATGGATATTAATAGAGAATTCAGGACAAGATAAAGTTATTGATAAAAATACGGTTATCACTCCTGAGTGAGAGAGAGTCTAGGCCTCTGTTGTTAGTATCAAACAGTATATTTGCCTTTTGTAGGTCCTGTTGGGGACTTCAGGGAAGGTAGACATGAAGATGACTTTAATAAACAAAATGGGGGTTCAGTCCCATAGGTCTGGGGGCTACCTCCCAGCTGCTTCCCTATTCAGATGGCACCAGTGTTTTTAGGGTAAAAGGAGCAAGGTCTCCAAACAGAGGCAAATGCTCTCGCAAAGCCCATGTACTTATTTCACCTGCAAGGCGCAGGACATCTCAGAGCCTCAGGCTCTCAAACTGGTCCCCAGACTTAGAATTTGGTGTAAATTAATATACTGATGGAATCTGCTTGACTTCAGATCTCTGAAAATCATGAATTTTTTGCAAGAGATAGTGGACAGCAGGTGAGAAGAACCGGAGGCCGGGAAAGGGTAGTTGGGCCCTTCATGCCGAGAAGGCCTTATGGCGAGGAAGAGAAGTGCCAGACGCCAGAGCCCAGCTCTCCAAGTCTGTGCATCGAGGGCCGGCAGCTCTGCTACAAGGACAGCACCGCCTCGGGGAACAGGACCCGATGGAGCCTCATTTAGATGACACCCTTGCAAAAAGTTCCATCCCAATGGTTAAAACAGACAAAAAGGTTTACGCTTCAAGGTGCAGAAAGCACTCCGTGAGATGACAGGATGTGATCTGTCTGCGGCTTTAACAGTACGCTAAAGGAATGACATTATGGCGTGTTGGAGAAGTGGGTCCTTCTGCTGTGCAGGGAGGGTCCTCATTTATTCTATTTCTAGTGCATTTTACAGGCTGATGCTAGTCAATGAAAATTATGTATGCACTTATGGGGGGACAGGAAGAACACCATTTTGTTTTGCTATGGGGAACTCCTGTGTGGTGGGCCCATGTGTGTGCATCCTTATGGGGACAGCAGAGAGATATCCAGACTGGTTTTGTAGGGCCTGAAGGAAACATCACAAAGAGGCACTGGGAGAATAAAATCTGTGCTGCCGTGTGGAAAGGAAGGGAAACGAAACAACAGCATGGTGAGTTGCAAACAACGTTGAGCCCTTCGCCTGGGTTTGTGGAAACTGGAACTCGGTACAAGGCTGTTCACCTTGCACCTTACTGAGGAGTTGAATGGCAAAAAACCAAAGGGACAGCCTCAGCACTGGCAGCCCTATGAATGGCCTTTGAAGACCAGGATAGGGAAGCTCAAGCCGTCCAGAACACTTTCCCAGAAAGGAACAGCTCAGAGGGGGATGAGACCAGAGAGCAGAATTCATCCAGCCCAGGGGTGGTTAGGGGGGCATAGACCACCATACATAGCAAGAGCTTCTGAATGGGTCTGGATTTTGTTTCCAGAAATGATGGAGGTGGTGGAGATAAGTTCTGCCAGATATTTCTGAGGACAATCTGGGTGAAGCTGGAGGTAGGCATGCCTAACCGTGCCCTAATTGGTCGGTTCGGACCTATACCTTCTACTGGACGGTGTGGTCCTTGAGCACAAGAACCACTTCCACTCAATTCTATGAGCTTGGCAGCTGCCACAGCACCTGCCACATGCCGGTCCCAGTGATCGTTTGTAGACTTACACTTCCTAGGAGGAGCCATCCACCAGACAGCCCCCAGGGCTGTTGATTTGTCCTGTTTCATTCCGACCAATCTACTTTGGGGGAGATGCCTTCCTCCAAATTCTTCCTTCTTTGTGGGCCAGTTGTTGGGTGGACATTCCTATTCTGCCATAACACCAGGCTGGGCCACGGAGGGCACGGGAGGGGGCTGGAGGTTGGGGTGGAACAGAATGCTGTGTGAGTGAACTGGCAGAAGTTCTGTGGGCTCACCAGCTGGCGCCATGTGGGAGAGCCAAAGCAAAAGTTCGTTTTTCCTGCCCGAAGCTCAGAACCCTGAGCACAGGCTTGAGTATAGTGCTCTGAAGCTCAGGAGTGAGAAGTCAAGGTCACCTCTGCATTGTGGCTGCCCAGGGAAGGGCCTTGCGGCTGGTGTGTGTGTGTGTGATGCGTGTGCTGCCAGCGACTGGGCATGTCCAGACAGCTCCCAGCATGCCTCCACAGCACAGCGAGAGAGGAGCCAGTGGTCCAATTTGTAATTTATCTTTGTTTTGATCCCAAAGTTGTCCCTTTGTTTCTGGCTTGGAGTATCACCTGCGGGCTCAGTGAGATCGGTTTGGCAAAGTCCTGCATGAATAGAGGCATCTAACTACTCGGTAGATTAGTTCACAGTCCTGAGTGTGTCTGTGTGTCTCTGTGTGTATATTTGTGCATGTGTACACGGAATGCCTGAATGTCAAGATTATTTTCTTGTGAGAGTAGCAGGTAGAGAATCAGCAGAGGGGAAATTCTGGGGTGAGCCAGACTGCACTGCACTTCTCCTTTACTCTGGGGAAGATGGAGGTTGCCATCTTTGGTGGAGAAGAGGCAGATAGGTGTCCTCTGTCTCTTTGGGACATCAAACCCTCCTCCCACTGAGTTCTTAGATGGAAAAAAAAACACAGAAAAGCACCTGGTCTAGTGGTTCCCATCTGACTGTGCGTTTCGGAATCACCTAGGTTTACTGATTTTTCAGTTTCATTGAGATTTAATTGACATATTACATTGGCTAGCGTGTACAACATAATTATGTGATATATGTATTTGCAAAACGATTGCCACATTAAATTTAATTAACATCGATCACCATACACAATAACAAGTTCTTGCTTGTGATGAGAACTTTTGAGATTTACCTTCTTAGCAACTTTCAAAAATACAGTACAGTATTTTGAATGATAGCCATCATTATTTGCTCTTGGCTTATTTATTTTATTCCTAGATTTCTGAATATAATTGTGAGTCTTAGTGCAAAGGGCTTAGGAGTGAGAAGTGCCAAGGTCACTTCTGTTCCATCCATTTCCCCTTCTGTTCTGGTTGGTGGTTGCTCTCTGGAAACCACTAGTCTGCTCTAGTTCTATGAATTCAGTTTTTTAGATTCCATTAATAAATGAA
The DNA here is from genome assembly GCA_019455555.1 of Galemys pyrenaicus. Taxonomy (NCBI): domain Eukaryota; kingdom Metazoa; phylum Chordata; class Mammalia; order Eulipotyphla; family Talpidae; genus Galemys; species Galemys pyrenaicus. The sequence continues at coordinate 1,478,535 of JAGFMF010012094.1, read as the reverse complement.
ACCATACGGTATTTATCTTTGTCTTGTTTTTATTTAATGTAATGTTGTCGAGGTTCAATATGTCAGGAATTCTTTCTTTTTATGGCTATATAATACTCCATTATAGATATAGACCACATTTTTATTATCCATTTGTCTATCAGTGGATATTTCTTCATTTATCTGTTAATGTATTAGCTACTGTAAATAATGCTGCAATGAATGCAGAGTGAAGATAAATTTTCCATATAGTGATTTTGATTCCTTTGGATATATGACCTGCCTGAAATGGAATTGCTGAATCATGTGGTCATTATAGTTTTAAAAATTTCAGGAATTGCCATACTATTTTCCATTGTCCCTGCACCGATTCACATTCCCACCAAAGGTACACAAGGTTTCCTTTTTCTCCATATCCTCGCTGAAACTAGTTCTCTTCTTCTTATTATTATTTTTGATAATAGCCATTCTAACAGGTGTGAGGTGATACCGCCTTGTGGGTTTTATTTGCATCTCCCTGATGATTAGCCATGTTTAGCACCCTTTTCCATACTTGTTGACCATTTACAATTCTTTGGAAAAATGTCTATTCTGGTCCTCTGGCCATTTTTTAATTGAATTGTTTTTTCTTTTTTTTATTTTATTGAGTTGCATGAGTTCTTAACATGTTTTTAATACTGACCCCTTGTAAGATTAGATGATTTGCAAATCTCTTCTTCTTTTTGGTAGGCTTCCATTTCATTTCGCTGATAGTTTTTCTTTGATGTGCATGTAGGACTACTTCTTAAAATTAGAGGTTCCTGGGAGTTGTCTCAAATTTCCTAACTTGGAAACTCTGAGGTTAGGCCTGGCACTCTTTATTTAACTTTTTTTCCCAGGTGAACTGGTTATCATGCTCTGCCTAGGGCCATGTGGCCAGTGGTGACAGATCCAACACCAGGACCTGAGTCTTCTGACTCCAAACGTTCCCAGAGCTTAAGTCGTTGGGAAAGAAGTCTAATATTGGATGCGAAAGAGTGTGCTGGGTGGATCGCTTATCCTGAAGACCACTAATCCACCTAATTTAATTAGTTCCCTACAAGGTGGGCTCAAAGACTTGAATTCCCAAAATGGGCAGAGATGGCTGACATGGACCACTTGCTCTGTGGTGACTGACACCTGCTGACCCTATCTTTGTACTAAGCGGGATTCCAAAGTCCTTTGTGGCTTCTTTCTTCTGCTATCTCTAGGAACCAGCCCTGTTCTCTTGGTGACTTAGTAAAACCGACTTAAACTTGTTACCGGCTTATAGCTCTCTTTCTCTCTCCATCCCTGTCATAGCTCTGGGAACCTTATGTAAATCACTTGATATTTCTGGGCTTTTGTTTCCTATTCTGTAGAATGAATATTCTGAGCTGTTTGATTGTTAACGGAATTTTTAAATTCTGATATTCTGGAGGCATGGGATGTTCATTTTACACTAGCAAAATTTATCACAGGACCCTCTAGGTTGATAGAAAAGCATTCATTAGACTTTAACTCACTTGGAACTCAGGCATGAGACAGGAAATGGACAAGATGATTCTGGATTACCTTGTCATAACAGATAACAGCGAATCTATCAAATACCACTAAGATCATGTCTGAGGGACTCGAGTCAACTTGAAGAGTCTCTCACTGGCCAAAAATAGGGCTCTTCATACTTCAATAAGGAAAATAAATGTGCAAGGTTGAACCATATCAAATACATTTACATTCATGAATTCATCATGATGCTTAAAAAACTCTAATGATTTGGAACCTCTGGGGTTTGAGATTTCTGACCAAGAGAACCCTGGGCTCATCTCCCCCGCTTAACCTGGTGTTCATGGGTGCTTCCCTCTACCCTAAACTCCGTATTCCCTGGGGACTGTTCTAGTGCTTTGTTTCGGGGTAGTGTTTAGTGCTTCCTTCGTCCATGTTGGTCTGTCTGTTTGGAGCAGGCACGACTGCTGCAGAGCACTGGCAGGGTGGCCAGAGCCTGGCTGCTAATTGGAGGGACGCATCCTTGCCCTGACATCACCATGGCTTCCCACGGTTTCCCGAGACAGAGCTGCTGTGAGATGGGCAGGCGTGTGTTCTCATCAGTGTGCAGGTTCTGTGATCCTCTGCTTTTTCCATCAAGGGCGCACGGATTTGGAGGGTTGTAAAGGTGACTTTTACTCACTAGGAAGTCCAACAGGCCCGAGCACCTGGGTGGACGCCAAGCTCTCCCCCACCCACATCCCCTCTGGGCGTTGGTTTGTTTAAATAAAAACAAAACATGGGGACCATGCAGGCACACAGCGTGTTGTGCTGGGGAGAGAAGCCAGGCTCAAAGACCATGTGCCTGTGATTCCCTCAGGTGACTTTCTGGAAAAGGCAAAACTGCAGAACCGAGGGTCAAAACACAAGTCAACCTCTGCCAGGAACAGGGCAGCGAGGAGACTGGATCAACCAGGAGAGGTAGGAGGACACTGGGGGGTGGTGATAGGATTGGTTTTTTATCTTGGTTTGTGGTGGTGGTTGCCTCACCTCACTGTGCCCAAGTCCATATGACTCTATCTAAAAAGGGTAACTTTTTAAAATTTATATTTTTTTGAATTTTTTTTCTTTTCTTTATATATATCTGCCATCAATTGTGGTCCCCATGGGTTTCCCACCACCATTTCAGCAGTGCACCGTCATAAAAAGGGTAACTTTTTATAAATGATACCTTGATAAACAAAAGAAAAACAAAAGCCACACACATTCACCACTGGACCAGAAAGCCCCCGAGGCCCCCTCCGTGCTAATTGTCACTGACTCTCTGCAGAGGCAGCTCCAAGGCACTGGGCAGCAGGAAGAGCTATCCAGGCCTTGTCGCTCTTCTAAACTTTCCTCCCTGGCTTCTCTTCCTCTGCTTCAACCAGAAACAGTCTTTCTGTGATGTCATGGGGAAGGGTGGAAACAGTCTTCATTCTCCGATTGTCCATGTTAGCAGTGAGGCCTTGTCCTTGTGAGGGCGCACGTGTCCCACTGCATGAGGACATGCCCAGGCCCTCACCCATGCCCACGCAGGGTCTGAGGGCTGAGTCCTGGCTCTGGGCACAATATTTCTTCTTTTTAAAAGATTTATTTATTTATGCATAGGAGAGCTGGCGTACAGGTCAGAGTTGCAGGATGTGAGAGGATTCACCAGAGACAGAGCAGGGGGCAGAACAGGCAGATGGACCGAAATACACTGCTGAGGGGAGCAGCGGGCGAGGCAGGAGAGGTCTGCTGCGCCATGTGGGTTCCCTCCCTGGCCGGGGACCGACCTTGCGCTGCTGTGCCACGGATGCTTCACAGTGTGGTGCTCAACCTGCTGCGCCACCAGGGAGGCCCTGGGTGGAGTATTTCTAAACAAGAGCTCAGAACCCAAATCCCAGCAAAGTGGCCAAGGAGGGCTCTCAGACTGCTACCTGGCAGGTGCTCAGGGGGTGGTGCTTAGGGACCAGAGAGGGGGAGGCTGCCCAGCAGGGATTTGCTGACATCATAGCCTCTTGGAGACTGTCTCAGATGCAGCAATAGCTGATCCCACACTCACGTGGTGAGCACTTACTATGTGCGAGGCACAGGCTAGCCTTCCGTGTTAATTTACAACAGCCATAGGATTTTGAAATTCTTACCCCTGTTTTAGTGGAAGAGACTGGGACTCATCTTGAGGTGTGTGTCTGGGCCTCACTAATCAAGTTCAGTTTCTCTGTTTTCTCCACTGAAATAAGCCAGACCTGGCCAGGCTAGGCCCAGGTTCTGAGCAGAGTCTGTGCCTCAAGGGATAGGGTGCATAACCGAGCTCTGCACCCTGTGGAGCTCACGGCCAGCTGATTCCCCACCCGAGTCTTTTAACATGAGCCAGACCTGCAGCCTCACCTCACCTAAGGTGCCCCTTGATGTTTGGGGCCTGGGAGAGATACAGTAGGCCCCACTTGAGCACTTGGTGTAGGCCAAGGGGCCCAGCCATGGGCACCGAAAGTCCACTAAGGAGAGCCAGGATCTTAGGCTGGCATGCCTGCCGGGGAAGACAGATGGCAGGAAAGCGAGCCAGCAGAACTCTGCAGTGGGAGACCATGCCCACACAGGGTCTCCTGCATTCCTCTCTAAGCCTGTGTTGGTGGATGCCCTTTGCCAGGCCAAGTCCCAGGATCAGAGACTTGGAGACTTGGACCAATGAGCAATTCAAAGCTGGCACCAAGGGAAGGGACAGTCTCAGGCCCTTTATGCTAGAAGTCTCCAAGAGAGTGTGGGGAGAGGACGCCGTCGGGGGGGTGTTGGACATTCTCAGGCGAGCACAGGCCTTGGTGTTAGAGCTGGCAGCTCTACATCCCCACCTGCACGCGGCCCTGCCACAGATCTGCTCTCGGTGGTCAGCAGGAACACGTGTGCTGCGACAGCTTGCTAAACAAAGAATTTGGAAACAAGCCGGATGGCTCAGCCGGTAGGAGGAGCTCCAGGGTCCCTGGAGGTGGTGGCCATGATCAAAGTGGACAGGGAAGCGTGGCTTTTTTTGTGGTGGGCCAGGACCGGACAGCAGGATACACTGTGGACATGACACTTGGGCACTGTGGCAGTCGTGACCTTGACCTCTGTGACCTTGACCTCTTGGGATAGAAGTCCTGCTCTGGGAGGAGGGAGATGAGTTGTTTCCCAAGCATATGTGACTAATGAGCCATCCCCATGCCTCTGAGATCACTTCTACTTTGGGAGAACATTTCTGCCACTGAAGCGAGCTGCGAGGTGTCAGCCCGATGTTAACAGAGGCATGGCGGTCGTGTGGTTCCTTCCCCCGTGTTCTGCCTCCTCTCGTCAGCCTGACTCCCAGGCTCGTGGAGTCGCACTGCGTTGGTGTTAGTGGGAGAGGCCACTGTCTGTCTCTCAGGAGACCGTGACTCCCTGTAAGGAGTGTGGTCTGTGCGTAGAGACTTCAACCTTGGGACTGGCCTCAGCGGCATCAGAGCGATGTCTGGCACTGCCGATGCTGGTCAGGCCGCTGGGCTTTGTGGCTGAGCGCAGAAGACGGGCAGAGAGACCACTGAGCGAGGAGACCCGGCTGGAGTTGGGGGCTTCTGTCTCTGGCAATGCCGCAGCCACCAGCAGCTACCAGAGAGGATCTCACATCCCGAGATCTGGCTTGCATGGACCATCTAGATCCTGCTTGGGATGGAGGGCAAAAGTGTGTGTGTGTGTGTTTATGTTTTAGTGGCACAGAGTGGGGCGTGTGGTGTGATGATAGATATTTTTCCTAGTGGAAAATCCTGCCCAGCAAACCCCCAAACCAAGGAGTCACACAGCATTTGTTGGATTATAGTGGGTTCAAGTCATTTATTTTTCAGACTGTACCAGCATGTTTGGTTCTGGGGTCCAACCCCAAATTCCAGAAAAATAAACTAGTAAGAACCACATGCACTATGAGAGGGCCGTTCTGACGTGTCCGTGATCATGCAGTGAGCGGGCAGAGAAGACAGCAGGAGCCCTGGACGTGGGGCGCGGCCTCCTTCCCCGGACAGCTGATGTTGGCTCGAGCCCCGTGGGGCTGGGGGGAGAGGGGAGGGCAGAGGCATCACTGGACCCTTTCCCTTTCCTGGCCCTTATTGCTACATTTGCTGCTTTGCTACCTTATGGCCCCAGGGTTACGCCCAGGGGATGCCTTACCATTGGGTGGTGCTAATGAGTAGGCTGCTGGCGTCTGCCATTGCCATGGTTACACAAGCACAGCCCTCTCTTTAGAGGGTCCTGTGGTGAGTTATCAGGGTTCATTTGGCCACTATTCAACTAGGCCGCACATGGTCCTTGCTAAGCACTCAGCCAGCCCCTTTGGAGGCTGGGAGCCCACTGTCCTCTCTCTCCCCCAGCCCACACACCCACCCCAGCCAGGTTTTCTGGCTCCTGGACCTTGCTGGAACACCTTCCTCCAATACATTCTGCAAGGCCCAGAGATCAACCTTCAAGCCATTCTAGTTTCTGGGAAGGCTTCCTAGCCGCGGCTTCTGCAGCTCCTGCACTGGGAGTGGAATGGAAAGAGGGTGCATTTTAGGAAACATCAACTTTCCACGACCAGCCCAGGGGCCAGACAGGCCCAGGCTTCTGCTTCAGTGTCCTGTTGGTGAGGTAGTTTGAACACACCCGCCATCCTGCCAGGGGAAAAGCCACTGGGACTGGTGCCCTATGTTCACTGGTTCTAGAAGCATCTCCGAGTTTTGAGCGATCCCTCAGGGTCTAGCCTTGGGCTGTGCCACCCTGGGGCCTGGAGCACAGTGCAGTGGACTGCACTGGGGCCCAAGGCCCTGCTGGGCACCTTCTCAGTAGAGCACAGCCTTCCTTTCTGGAAGGACAGGAGCCCTTACCCCAGCCCAGAGTTCCTGCTGCTTTAGTCAGGCCTGTGGCTGGCTGCTGCTGGACATTTATACGGGCCAACTTACAAGTTTTACTTTTCCCATGTAGGCATAGGTATTTCAGTCAGATGCCCATTGCCTGATACCTGTGTGTCTGAGCTGATGGACAGACAGTCATTTGTAAGCCTGCCCTGCTTCTCTGGCCACCATGACCTCTTCCCCATGAGCTTTCATCAGAAGACTTCCAGGGCCCATGCCCAGTCAGGTCAGCGGCCAGCTAAGGTAGGCAGGGCAGAAACACATCGTCTGTCTTGTGGCAGAACTGCTTTCAAAAGTCCAAACTGGTCTTATCTTTGGGTTGTCTTGACCACGCCAGCAAGACCAGATTTTCTAAGCATACTTACAGGCTGAGGTTGCATGGCAGACTGACGTAGGACTGGCCAACTTGAGCACAGCAACCTTATGACACCCCCAGTGCTTGGTATGATCTAGTGGGGAGCACATGGAGGTGGTCTCAGGACTGAGCTCATCTCCTTGGGAGGTAGGATGGGGGTATTGCTCTGGGTTTGAAAGTGACTGGAATGCCCTTACCTCTCTGGAGCCTGTTGGCCTGACTTCCCTTCGGATGTCTCCAGAGATGTTTGGAAGCCTCCATCCTGCTCCATCTCATGGCCACAGTCCACCTGGCTCTGGCTGGGTCCTTTGGGGACCCCCAGGATGAGGCCAACTTTCAGGCCAGCATCATTCAGCAGCTAGGAGCAGAGGAGCTGACCCCGCTCTGCTTGCAGCCCCTGGGGAAGGGGCAGGAAGCAGCCAAGGCCTGGCCCCAACTGAGTGCTCTTCTGGGAAACCCTTTGTCCACATACCCTGTGCCTCCATGTCAGCACAACCTGGGGCCTATGCAGGGTCAAACTTCCTGCGGGCAAAGGACTTGGACTGCAACTTGGTTCTGTGACAGTAGGTCAGGGTGAAAGTACAAGGGATTGAAAAAAAAAGGGGGGGCGGGTAGAATGAGAGAAGTCAGTAGACCCCGAATGTGGCAGTGTGCTTCATTTCTCTCACTGACTCATCATTGAGTTCCCGGGTGTCTGCCAAGTGCCAGGCTGCGTGAGGTTGGGTGGACCGAGGGTGTGGGAGTCTCCGACAAGAATCTGGGTCTGTGTCACCACTTTTGGAGCTCCTATGAGGACTCCACATAGGTCCCCTCTCCACTCCCTCTGCGCCTCACTGAGGGAGCAAACGTTGCCCATGCCGGAGCTGAGGGTGGTGGCCAAGGAACCACGAGGGGCCATGCTAATCGGGCCTGGTAACGCCCATGGTGGCTCCCGCGGGAGTCAGGGAAGGCTGGTGCCATGGGGACAGACGCCTCCTGAAGCAGATGGGCGAAGGGCGTGGAGGTGGGGGGGTGGAGGGGCCGTCTCAGGGGAGCACCCAGGAGGCAGAGTCTGCAAACAAGCTTATGAGCCTTTGGCCACCAGCTGGAGAATTTGCCTACACGAGGAAAGAAAGGCCAGTGAGCGCATTTGGGCTTCTCTGTTTTCTGTTTATGTGCTCCCACGGGAGATTTTCCACCTATGGCCAAAAATAGATGCAAGGAGGAGTCACAGCAGGTGAGGGAGTGAGTGTCTGAATTCAAAACATGTCACTTAATACTGCCTGTCCAAAGGCTCTTGGGAGTCACCAGTACAGTGACGATGAGGAGAGGAATAGCTACCATTTGCGAAGCACCTACTATACGCCAGGCACCTGCCTTGGTGCTTATATACAACACCTCACAGCGGGTTGGCGGAGAGCCATTTTGACACACACACGAAGGGAATACAAGTGGGTCTTTTGTGGCTTGTTCTCAGAGTCTGCCTCCTCCGTGATGACCGGCACTTCTGGGTGGGGTGGCTCCGCTGGGCAGCTGAAGACCCGTTTGGCCCCGGCCTGGTCTCTCCTTAGCAGATGCTGCCTCGGCTCCCACATGGAGATGGGCCACGCCCGCCAGGATGCTAAGTGAGATGGGGGCTGCCAGTCATGCCCCCCAAACTCCCCCCACCGGGAATCCTCCCAGCTTCCACCGGGGGCTGCGGAGTGGAATGGCCCCCAAGTTCATGGCCATGTTTATTTTGAGTAAAACATGAGGGCACAAACCAAGGAGCAAGGGACACAAACAGGATAATTTACGAAAGAATAAAATTTTTAAAAGTTGGTCATCAGAACCCCCATGGCTGTGAGACAGCCAGCGCTTTCATCCACACAGCGTCTCTGTGCAGCTGGGCCCTTGAGAGGTCTGACAGGACGAGAGGGCGGCCACCGGCTGCCGACACCTCTTGGAGAGCTGGCCTCAAAGGAGGCTGGAAGGACATGAGAGGAACCATCCACGAGGCCGCTCAGGGCCGGCGACGTGACGGGACATGAGGGTGATGCTTGGTGCCAAGCCATGGCATGGGGCGTCCTCAGAGCCGGGAGAAGGCAGGAGATGCTCGGGACACAGTGGCTGCAGCTCAGGTGGGCACACCAGGGAGGCCTGGGGACGGGGCTTAATACTGGGAGTGCTCAGGGCCAGCTGGTCCCTCTCGAGTTTGCTGGAAGGCATGATCCCCAGAAGGGGGAGGAGCGATGATAATCAGAATAGAATCTCAGTGATTGTCAGGACCGGAGCTCGGAGCATCCTCCTCTGAGTGAGTTAGAGACAGGGCCTCTCAGAGCCCAGGGCATCGGAGCTGACTATACAAGGAAGAGGGCTGTAAACAGGGGCCTCGAGCGGCCCGGCCCCAGGCCTTGTGGACACTCTCTGGTCTCCCCGTTCTGTTTGCCCACCGTGTCTCCCCACCAACGCCCTTCATCACCCTCACTCTTTTTCTTTCACAGTGACCAAATCTCCCCGCAGGGAAACTCTGTCTGCAGAGGTGGAGCGTTGCCGCCCGCCCGCGAGGTCCTCGGGCCCGGGCCCTGGGGTGGGGACCGTCAGGAGGACTGCATCAGGCCGGTGAGGCGCTTGCCCGCCAGCGACTTTCCCTGCAGAGACAGGCGACAGAGAGGCACACACAGGTGCACACACACACAGGGACAGAGACAGAGAGCCAGATAAGTGAATTAATTATTGCATCAGCTTCAAGGCCAAACGACCTAGCTAACTGGCCCATGTGACCGCTGGGCTTGGGAGCCTTAACTGCAAAGCGGCAGGACGATGAGGGCTCTGGGGCTGGTCAGGGAGCCAGAGTGCGTGGCTGGTACGCTTCTTGGGGTGAGGGGATTTTACCCCAAACCAGACATTTAAACCCTCTCAGTGCTTGTCGGTTGCCCTGAACTTGATTCAAGTGAGGAAGACTAATGAGGTTTGAGGAATAACCAGATCAGGAGGGTGGACTGACTCAAATAGATGGTGCTTAAGATCCGGGTGATTAGAAAAGGAAGAACTAACTGGGCTTCAGAACGCCGAAGACCTAGGGGTCCTGTTTGAAATGCAGGACCAAGTTCTCCATGGGACAGACACACAGACTTCGGAGGCTCTCCACTGTCCGGGCTGGGACGGTGACAGCACAGGCGCAATGGCTGAGCCTGGAGCCTAGGCTAGTGACAGGTGCCACCGCGGGCCCCAGGGCAGTGCACACCTGCCGTCTCCTGCGTTCCTGGCCCCCATCCACAGCACCCAGGGCCAAGGGTGCCACTCTTTCAGGAAGCACCTTTCACACCCAGCCTCTATGGCAGTTCTTCCCCAGGGCTAAACATGAAGTACCAGACTGTGAGACCTGGTGCAGGAGGCACAGAGGTCTGAGAGTGGCCAGCTGCTCCCACGCCTCGGAGGAGCTGGCTGGAGAGCCTCCGACGTGACACTGGGTGCCCAGGAAGGGATGAAGAGGAGGAGCAGGCTTAATTCCCTTCACATAATCTGTGCCTGCTCCCTGCTCGCCCACTTCAGAAATCCACAACATCAGACAGGGGTCTAAGGAGTGCGGCTGGAGCCGAGTAGACGGATCACCGTGTCTGAGGAAACACTCAGAGCCCATCCTGACACCCACAGCGGCTCAGCAATACCATCGCCATCTGCAGAAGGGCGCCATGTGATTTGGGGTCTGCACAGGTGGCCTGGGCAGCCTGGGATTGCAAGGGCCAGCAATTCCTCATGTTCATTTTCAAGCGGGGTACAAGGGCTCATCATGTTTACCGGACTTGGCTGCGTGTGAGCTGGATGTAATTAAAAAAAATTGATCCCGCTTGTGAGCCTGTGAAGTATGCAATAAACCTGCTGATTGATGAACTGATGGATAACGGGGATAACTCAAACACAAACAACAGGGCTGTGAGCTTGCTGGATGCAGGACAACGTGTCATCTGGCTTAGCTCTCCGTGGAGGGCCAGCACCAGCCTGACTTTGAGAATTCCAGTGGCATGGTGGGAGCGTGTCCAGAAATGGAACTGCCCTCAGGAGCTCTTGCAAAGTCTGTATCTACCTCTCCTTGTTATTTCCACCCCCTCCTTCCTTTCAGTCCCAATTTTCACTAGTGAGACAAAACATCATTTTTTTTCTTCCCTGTCTTACAAAAACATACACATGTGCACAGAAAATCTCTCCCCATCAGCAACCTTTTCTGAATCTTCAATTATACTAAACTTAGCCTGCAGCAGGAACCTCTCTACAAGGCTCAGGATTTTGTTATCAGATTTCTTTTCTTCTTTCTTTTAATCTGAGAGCGTTGCAGTGCCAGCCTCTGCAAGCCACTAAGACCGGGATGGCTATGGCTGCACGGAGAGCGGCTTCGGCGTGACCATCGCAGGTGGCCGGCAGCTGCTGGCCTTCAAGGACGCCCTCGTGGGAAGCCTCGGGCACACTCATGACCATCACTCTCCTGGACTGCCCTGTCTTAGATGGAGCCCCAGGCATTTGTCATCTGGCTGGTGCACCTGGGACCTGCACCTCTGGGTGCAGGCCTGTAGGCTGCATGCCTGGGGGTGGTGTAAAAGGTCTCCTGGAATTGGGGAGTGGCTATGCCAAGGGACCTCCTGGCTGCAAAGCTCTAACACCCCTCCCCATGCCCCGTACCCATGTCCACCCCTGGTCAAGGACATGCTTTGCACTTGGGTGTCGCTTATTGCTGCACACAAACACAGATTACCCTCCCTCCTTCCATCTCTGCACCACCAGGGCCAGAAACTACGTATCGTGTACCAAATAGATACGCTTTGGGTTTGCCACACATGGCACTTGGGGCTCTGATTTAGCTAGTGATGTGAAAGAAGAAATCACCAGAGCTTCTGAGCAACAATCCATTGCCAGTGGGGATGTTAAAGCCCAGAGACAAAGAAGGTGAGGTTTCCCAGGCATCCAAGCCCTCATTACAGCTTCACTCTCATTAGTGAGGTCATTTTGGCTGGAGAGGGGGCCATGGGTTGAGGGAGGTTGGAGTGTCTATTTCTGGAGGACTGTGTGTCTGTCTATTTGCTTTGGGGGAATTTGGCCTTGAGGCCACCCATCCTCCACCCCTCCCGGTTCTATAGAATGGGCTAGGCTGGGCTCAGAGGTGCTAATTAATCTCTTCCTGCCTAAATCCTGCAGCTCAGCTCATAGCTCTGACTCCAGGGCCTGTCCCTTCCCTCCCCCTTGTTTCCAGTTCTCACAACTTGGGGGTGGCAGGTGCAGTCAACAGAGAAGATGCCCTGACATTGTTCCCAGGCTCTCGGCAATCCAGGTGGCGCTCCTTCACATTTCTGTCTCCTTCTCCTCCTTCCTGCACTCACACATTTACCAAATGCCAGTCCTGCTGCTCCAGGAGGTTATGTGGGTTCAGGCTGGCTCAGGAGGCGGCTCAGCCCAACTGGCAATCTGTCCGCTACCCAGTGACCCCCCGGGTGAGGATGGAAGCGGTTATTCATGCAGGATGCAGGCATGGCTAGCTGCCTGGCCTCCGGCTTTGGGGAAGAAATCCTGCAATCACACTGGCTCAGCAGCTGACACCTTCTGAAGAGCCGAGGCTCCGTAGTTTTCAGGGATCAAAGTGAAATCTGACAGCAGAGGCTACCTGTGTTCAGTCAGAGATGAGCTCCCCAAGTCTAGGCTGCTGGGGGCTGGCTGGGAGCTCCTTGAGCTACCTGCTGGTTCCCAGAGAACTCCTGCCCAGCCCCAGGGCTCTTGCCCCTCTCCTTTCACTCCACCCCAGCCTCCAGTTTGAATGATTCTGAAGGAATGGGGAGTGGTAATTCTGTCTCTGTCTGGCATGTTGCGTGGTTACAGGGGAAGCAGTTTTTTTTTTTTCAGACTGAATGTGCGATGTTCCTTAGTGCCGGTCAGTTGGGAACGGGTCATGGTGCCAGGAAACGGCAGCCAAGCTCAGCCCGAGGCTTTGGCATAGCTGAGCGAAGCAGCCTGAAGGTGGTTGAAAAGGCTATTAGCAGGCAGCCTTTGTCCGAGTGAAAAAATACCGTGATTAAGAACTGAGCTGCAGAAGGTACGTTCCAGAGACACCAAAGCTTTGCATACAGACAATGTACTTTTTTCACCTTTGAAATATTTGGCAAAGTTTAGTCCAATAGAATTTGGGATCCTTCAATTTCATGGGCCAGCTCAGTGCTGGGCTCGTACACACCCACACATCCAATTTCCACCCTCCGTTCTGACTAGTCGTTTCAACTCTGTGGCCCTCTTGATGGCTAGAGACCTGGAAGAAGGTGGTCACGGAATCCTTTGTTTCTAAAAGGAAAGGCACAAAAGGAATAGCTTCCTTTTGTGCGGTGCTTTAAGGAGGCTCAACATGCTGTTTGTCATGCCGTGGCTCTGTGCACTGCGCTTCCAGATAGTAATCAACAAAGCATGCACGGTCCGGTTGCCAAGAGCTCTCGCCACTTACTTACCTGGGAGACTGATGCTACACTCATTGGCTGGGAGAAGGGTTGTGGCTCAGAGAGTAGTCCTGGGGTTAAAGGGCATACTGGGGGCAGCAAGGGGCCAACCAAGCACGAGGGACTCAGAAGGACCCTTTTCAACGTGACAGGCGGCAAGGCCACTGAGCTGCTGGTGAGATTCTCTTGCTGACTTGCCCAGATGGCTTAAGACCAAATTTTCAGATCTGAGGTTCAGCAAGTCAAAATCAGGCTACTAATAGGGATAGAAATCGATTGTGGTTGTCCACAGGGTTTGGAAGAATGAGATTAGAAAGGGGCAAGAGGAAATTTTTAGGGTGATGGGTAAACACTGAACCACACCATTCAGATCAGTTCATTTTGCCATATGGAATTAAACCGCAAAAGGAAGGAGAAACAGATTAGAAAAAAAAAAATCTCTGCTTTGAAATTTCCCACTCCTTGCTCATTCTCAGTTGCTGGGATAGCATTGCTTTTAGGCTAAATTCAGTGCTTCCCCTCTTTAGTATAGGAGAACACCAGATTCCTCTGCTGGGGGAACTCGAACTTGCAATACAACTAATCTGGAGACACTATTTCTAGTCTCCATTGATCCACACAGATTGCCTGGTTGTAACACACACGCGTTGTTCAACCTTGATAATGAAAAATGGTGTTTGGCTGAACAGGGCCTGCCAAGTGACCCAGCCAGTGCAAAGTAGGAGGTGCCAGGGATGAACTGCCCTCTCAAGGAGACTGGGGTCACCTCTGAGTAATGAAGATGCTCAAGTTCATACATGATGACTCCGTGCAGAATCACAGGCTTCAGGAGACTTGCTGAAGAGGGTTAGGAGCCAACTTCACCAGGTAACGTCCCTGGAGATTGGGGTCCCTGGGACCCCTTCTCCATGAAGCAAAGCAAAAGGAGTGATTTTAAGAAAGGAGCATAAGCAACACAGTGGCCTCTCTTTTCTGTAGGAGAGAGTGCCATTTACTTGGGATAGTTTAGGGGGTTGAGACTGTCTGGCAGGAGATGGTAGGAAAATTCATATTTAATATAGAACAGTTTCAAAAAACTTTTCAACTCTCCCTCTCTTCATTGCTTCTATTCAACTTTGTGAAGCAAGGCAGGGCAGATGAAATGGGAAAACCAGGTTATGGGGTAGCCAAAGGTACTGCTAGGGGCAGGTGCGGGGCTCTGGAGGAAGGAGGACACATGTGCCCAGCCTGGTCCGGTTGCAGGGCAGGGGCCCTGGCGGGAGGCATTCCTGGGGTGGCCATGACTCCTGGGTCCTTGCCGAGCTTTCTGATCTTGCTCAGGTGCTATAGGGCATTTTACTGAGTTTTAAAATATTCTCTTTATCCAACTTTTAAAACAAGACCTAGCACAAACATAAAAACACCCAAATATAAAAATCAAGTGAAGGGAAATTTGAATTCATGAAAAAAAATTCATTGGCTGAAGAACTAATACACACTCAGGTGCACTGTTTATAAAGTAAGGAATATGATCAAAAGAAAAACAAGGATTCGTCTGAAGATGCTCACGGCCTTCTGGACACTGTGTAAGTGACCAGGTTTTGGGGCGGATGCAGTCTATGCACTTACGCAGTGGCCTCATCCCCTGAAAGTAACTCCCACAACATGTCACAGGCACCATCAGCAAGTCAGACACCTCGCTCCAGCCTGTGTTGCGAACGACCAATGCTGCTTCTCTTTTTCTAAATTAAAAATTTAGAAAGGGCAAGTTACCAGTCCTCCGACATGAATTAAGGGGTGACCTCCTGATCCCCCAGGGATTTTCTCTTTTAATTTCTACCTCCTGCCCAATGGGGTGACATCAACAACTCAGGTATGTCCCCTGTCAAGTGCTCCCCCCAATGACCTTGCTGGTGGGGGGTAGGCATGGTGCCAGTGCCAGGTGCCAAGGACCTTTCCTAAGGGCCCCCTGAAGGCCACTGCAAGGCCCGAAGCCCACTCTGCTTTCTCAGCACTGGCGCTCATGTCCATGCCATTCCTGCCAGTTAGATGTTACTTTAACCCCCGCTGAACAGGTGAGGAATCAGGCTCAAATCAAGGCCAAGAACCTGCTTAGAGCATACAGTGCACCAGAGCCAAGGGGGTTGGCCTTCAGGACCCTGCACCTTCTGCTTTGTTGTGGCCATCACACTTGTAGAAGGAGGCAGGTGGGAATGCCTGGGGATGAAGGGCCCCTCCTTGCCCCCCAGTGTCCACAGTGACCCATCTGGGCGGCACACAGTGAGTTTTCTCAGCCTAGTTCTTGGGCACACTTGAGACCAGCTCAGACATTTCTACTCTGCCTTCATCGCCTCTCCTCCATCACATCTGGTTGCGACCTTCTGACTGGCAAGCCTGGCAAAGTGAGCCTCTACCTACTGTGGCAAGTGGGGTGCAGGTCACCACTGATTGGTGCATGTGGATTTCAAGCGGCTGCTGGGCAGGCAGGTGAAGCCACTATTTCTGTTTGTGGTCCTGTGTTATTGGTGCTGACGCCCCCTGGGGTCTCCATAGCAACTATCTCAGGGAGGAGAGAAGCAGGTGCGATGTTTACCTTCCTAAGGAGGAGCTGGCAGAGCTGCCTTACTTCAACTAGAACCAACTCCAATTAGAGAGCCAAGCGTGTAAGTCTGGGTGTCCCAAACAGGCTAGGAAGCCCTCGTGGGGAGTATTCCTCACTCCTCTTTGCAAGAATCAACCTTTGCCTGTTAGTTTGGGTGGGTATTAGGAGATCTTCCATCCTGGTACCCCCAGGCAAAGTGTGGGGACAAATCTGAAAGCTGGCAGGCATGCCGGGAATGACAAGGGCTCAGCAGCTGTGCCCTATGCTGGTGGCACAATGCCCAGGCTCCCCGGCCTCCGTTCCAAGTTGTGCTTTTCACTTTCCCTGCATTCTTTCTCCTCATGCAGGGGAAATGCCCCCTTTCAGAGCCGGATCTCTCCCCTCTCCTCCCTCTAATTCTGAGTGAGCAACCCCGGGCTCTTTCCACGCTCCGCTTGCAGGAAGTCCTTGGTGGACTCAGGAATGGCTGCAGGTGTGCATCCTGCTCTAAAGCCCTCAGGAGCACGCCTTCCAGTGGACCACACAGTGCCTGCCTGCTCTTGTTCTTCCTCTCCCCCCAGTGTACTCCGGCCTCTTGGCCATGGTCCACTTCAAATTAGGCAAAGGGCAAAAGATTCAAGGAAGCAGGGACTTGGCTGTGTTGCCACTGGCAACAACTTGATGCTACCTTTTCCCAACAAGGAAGTTCAAGTGACCCTTGACTATGGCTACGGGGAAAGTGCCGCTGACGTTTACGGAGGAATCACTGCTTGGCAGTATGTCATTCTCCAAAGGACCCACGAGGACTTCCACTCCACCCTCCTGAGGGCACTTACCATCTGCAAACATGTACACCCAAAACACGCCCTTGGTTAAGCCCAGGCAGAGCCCAGAGGGCACGGGTAAGCCACGTACTGACTGCTGGGCGGAAGGCATCTCAGGGTTAAGATGCAGAATGCATTCTGACAGACCTCCCCAAAGCATAATCATTCTGTGGATGTCCACATGCATTTTGACAAACACGCAGAGAGGGCTGGCTCACGTCTCTTTCCTTCCTATGACCATAACGCAGTTCGGCAGGTATTTATCAGACATGTATTTCTAACCTGAAAAAGTGCAGCAGGGGTCAGATCAAGCAGCCTTTTCAAGAAGTCTCTGGATCAGAACTTGGGTGGAGGGAAACCTAGCCATACAGAGACTTCTTACTTCACTGTAGACCCTTTCCCTTTCCTGCAATGCTTTTGGTTCCCGTGGGACAGGGGGCGGGGCTTGCCTAGGCTTCCTCTCTCTTGGTGGCCTAGTATGTAGAAAGAAATGTGAGATTTCCAAGGTTCCTGCAGGACTTGGCTCTGGGCCACAGAGGAAGGGTAATGGCAGCTGTAACTGGAAGGTAAGTCAGAGGTTGCTGCTGCTGGTTTTAAAAGCATCTTCCAGTGCAGTGGGCATTTCTGTCCTGGAGAAGTGAGTGACAGGACCAATATCTAGAGATACCATCTGTCCGGTGCCTCGAGGGCAGGGACTCAGCACCATTTCTGGACCCCTCAGCTCCTTGCCTCTTAGAAGGAAAAACTGAGCACAAAAATGGGCAGGAAAAATGGGGACACCGAAAAATACGTGCCACGGACTCTGCACGAACGAGTGAGAACAGGAGTGGTGGGTGGAGATAAGGCCACGGACATACAGATCACCTCCTCTGGATTTTTTTGCACCTTCTGTGCAGAACGATCCCAAAGAAGGTTAGAGAGTGCAGACGGACGCTGGGATCACTCACCCACTGCTGGAAGGAAGCCACCTCGGGGGTGAAATGCAGCGGCCATTCTGACTCTGCGCCAGCAGCACTAGGCAATTGTGTTTTTAGGAAGGGAAGTGAAGAATAACTTATCCAGCTGAAACCATGAAGACTTGTGGCTTTAGGGGGGCCCCTGCCCGGACATGCACACAGCTGCGGGGTAGGAAAGCCAAGCACAGAGGCACATGCAGGTCTGCAGCGTATGTTACGCACGTACCATACACTGAACATGGAGGCGCAGTCAGATGGCAGCCCATGCACCTGTGGATACAGCTGTGCACGCTCACGTGCTACTAACACCGCGGGCACTTACGTAAGCATCTCATGCACGGTGTATACGCAGCTTCAAGATTGGCTGTGGAGCTTTATTCCAGGCTCCTGAGATGCCAATCTTTGACAAACACTGCCAACTTAGCTCATTTGCCTTTCGGTACCTATATAAAACCTGAATTGTCCCCAGGAAAAAGCCATTCATGTCAGTGGAAATGGCCTCTCTGTTCAGGTTCCGTCAATACTACAAGCACTGGGAGCGTTCACCGGGGGTCTGGTTTACGAGGGATTTCCAAGCATCGCCTGCCACTTACTTCTGATTCCTCCCACAACCCCACTTTGCTGTACGTGGTTAAAAAATAGACGCCTTTGTTTATCTGGCAGGTGGAGTGACCGGCCTCGGTGAGGTCGCATGGTTCAGGGTAACTCCAGGCAGGCAGATAGCTGGAAGGTGAGCATTTCGGGAGGGAGGCTTCTGCCATGCGGAGTGCTGCATCTGGAGGGTTGGCTGGTGCACTGATGGGGGGACGCGTTCCTGCTCTGTGTCTGGAAGCAGGAGGCCTCTCCGGCTCCTGCATCCTGGTGAGGGCGCAGTGCCATTTCCTGACACAGTCTGCTGCCTTTCCTGGGGCTTCCCCACTTCCCAGCACCACACATCTGCAAGTCCCCCAGTTTCCTGGGAAGTGCTGAGGGACCCTGAGGAACTGACCACTGGGCAGAAGCTGCTTGCTGGGCACCAAGTCCTTCCACTCCAAGGGAAAGCAGAAAAACCAGCTCTGTGAGTTGACTTAAAAAACAAGCCAATAAAAATAGCTACCATGTACCCAATGGCTCCGTGAGTGGCTCCTGTGATGCGTAAGCATGCTCAGCACACGTCTCATACCGTGTACAAGAGACCCACGGAACCACCTTCAGCTGTGAAACACACACCACGGGACCTACCTGGCAGGATCTTGTTGGAAATTCAAGATGATGATAAGAGCTAAGCAAGGGCTACAGATAACCTCACAACAATGGCAGAACAATAGGAAGGGCTATTGCTCAGCCCCCTGCGGGTCTCCCCCACTTCCTCAGGTGCTCCTATCTCCCTTTTACAGGTGAGGAAACTGAAGAGGAGCTGTCCGGGTCACCCAGCTAAGAGGCGGCCTGGAGGAGAACGAAGAACCACTCAGGCCACACCCAGCATGATATAGACGCCCATGGTGCAACCCCGGAGCTCCCGGGAAACAGCAGCTCATGCAGTTAATGCCCACGTTTAGCGCCACCACCCCCAGGCAGCGGGCTTCGTGGGGAGCCATGTGCTGGGGAGCAAGTGAGTCACCTGCTGGGGTTTTATAGCCACAGTGGGTAGAGGGCCGGGATACCACCAGGCTGCCCACTTCTTTACATTCTGGGGGCCCCGAAAGGGACACTTCTCAGGGGGCAAAGCCAACAGGGCATCTTTAGTAGGGGATGACCATACAACTGGGGGCCATGTTTTCACTGCCAGGTTTTTGGCAACGCTGAATGCTGGCTGCTGCTGAGTCATGCCCCAGGCGGCAGGCAACCAAGAAGCACCCTGAGATGTGGGTGATTTGGGACAGGCAACACGAGGGTTCGTAGAGCATACTCCTGTTGGGGCAGGATGCACCCCCTTGTAGCGCTGGGGTGACCCTGACCCCAAACCCGAGCGAAACTGCTGAAGGGCAGGTGGGGTGCCATGTGGCCACCACCCCATCACACCCCTTCCTGGTCACCTGTCTTACGAAGTCCCACAGATCTAGGAACAATTCAGGGAAGCCGGTACTGAGGGCTAGCATGTGACGGGTCAGGAAGCCGTGCCATTAATAGGGAGACCTCCTTCTAACCGATGACCGCTGGAGCAGGGTCACTCACACATGCTAATGTGGACTCCTTCACACGTTTAACATTACGGAAGCCCCGGAATCTTGCAATATCCTCCATCCAGGACAAAGAGCCCATGGGAACTTCCCCCACGACTCTGCTGCAGATTACAAGGTTGGATTGTTCCATCTCCTTTTCGCCAACTTAATCTGCTGTGATGGGAAGGCCAGGCCCTCTGTCCTTGCTCGACAGTCTGTCTCTTCCCATTAGGCACGGGGTGCAGATGCATCAGGCTCTTGGTGCAACTGAGAAAGGCCAGGGACCGCGTATAAAAGGGTTCTCCAACCCTGTGAAGATAGGGGTACCTCCTGGCTTCCCACACCCGTCTCTCCCTGCCTCTTCTATCCAGACACCAATTCTGCCTGACAGTTTTCAAAGAGCGTCTGAGCAAACATAGTAACAATCAACTCGGACTGGATTTTCTTTATCTTTAAAAATGTCTTATTAAAACTTTGCTGACTTTACCAGGATCACCATGTTTAATGAGAGGCCTCAAAGAATTTGAAAGCCAAAGATGAAGAGAGGAAAAAGCCATACGCTGTAATCACCATAATTACACAATCGCATGATGAGTTGAAAGCAGTCCCGGAGAAGCCTGCACGAGGCGCCGTGTCACTGCAATCGCTAGGCCGTGGGGCAGCTGGCAAGGGTGTGACACAGGCCCCTGACTTGGGCTGAAGATGAGTCCTTGAGGCAGGGTCTGAAAGAAGGAGGAGGTGCCGGGAGGGCACCTTCTCCTCCACCCAAGGCCTCTGCAGCACGTTCTGCCCCTGGCTGACCCGAGAGGTCTTGGTGCCAGTGTGCCCTCCTGGAGCCTCCCACTAGCACTGGGCAAAATAACTTCACCAGCTTTTCTGCTTCCTGTGAAACACCCTTTCAGGATGGAACGATGACGGGCTAAGCTTCCTCTGATTCAGCACTGGGGCGCCTCCCACTCTGAAGGCTACCCCCCAAGCTCAGGCCACCTGCGCCACAGTCACCCAGTCTCCTGGTGCCAGCGGGCGCCCGGGTCCTCCGCTCCATGACCTCCTTTCAGGCATTCCGCGGAGAGAGCCCTGTTGCCCTTAGCTCAACTGCAGCAGCAGCAGTTGGCTTAAAGAAATAAGCAAACAAAAAGCCGGGGTGACATGTGAAGGGCAGTAATCCCACTCCTTGACAGCTCCCTTGCGTTCGCTGTGTCATCGTCTGACTCTTCCTCCCTCATGGCGGAATCTGACTTTTGGATCCTTCTTCTCCAACCTCAGCGAACTCCCTGCACAGGATCCATTTCCCTTTTCCATGGTTTTTTATTAGCCACAGAATGAAACACAGTAGGAGCCATCTAACAAATATTTAATGCATCAGAGGACTCCAGTTGGAAGAGATGATGGAATCCAACGTGGGAAGCTTCTCTCACTCTCCTTGGCGAGGCACTTCTGAAGGAGCCTACTGCTCCTGAGGTGACATGTTCCATTGCTGGGAAGCAGCGACTACTAGACTCTTCTTCCGTAGAATGACCTTCCCTCTATCTCTTACCCATCTGTTGTAGCTTTGTCAGAGCAGTGCAGAGATGTCCGCTCCAGAAGACAAACACAAATGCAGCTCACGGTGGTTGTCAAGTCTCCTTAGGGGCCGACATCTCCATCTACTTCAGCCTCAGCTGACGCGGCTTCCAGATTCCCCAGCTACTCTCTTCTAGACTTTTCTCTGGTTGGTTAAAGTTCTTGATAAAATGTGGGGGTTCTGAAGCAAGACTCAGCACAACCTAGAGCAACGATTTTGACCGTTCCACTTCTGTTGATACAGCCTAAAGCTGAGTTTTAAAAAATATAAAAATATCCTGTTTTTGCTTATTCTAAGCTGGTAGTCAGTCAACCAGGACCCTAGAAACCTTCACTTGACTTTTTTTTTAATGTACATCTTATCTGGTTCAATTTTATTAACTGTTTTGACCCATCGTCCCACCCATGTGTTAGCTACGATTCTAACGTCTTCCAGGTGAGTGACAGCATCAGGCCTGGGTCTCTGGTTAGGACTGGCGTGTGTGTCTTGTCACCCAGGTCGGCAAAAAGGACGCTGATGAGGACAGGGCCGTGGCTGGACCACAACCAGAAACTGCCTTCCTGTTGACACACACACTCACGCGCCCTCTTGCCAGTCATCACGACGCTGTGACTAGACTTGCTTTACCTAATTTAGGGCAAGCGGAGGGTGGAGGGGAGGAGCGCGGAGGGGTGGGAACAGACGCTCAGTTCAACCCTCTTGCACTCGAGCAGGTCACGAGCATTTTCTGGAGCAGGGATGCAGCCACGACGGTCACCCTCCATGGCACGCCGGGCCAGAGGTCCCTGCCAAACACCATAGCCAGAGGGCTGTTCCTGTTGGTGCTATGGAGGCCGCTGGCCAGGTCAAAACCGAGTGACTGAGCCTCTCCAGCTGGGCCCTGCCACTGCAGGGCGGCTACACACTTCCAACTTGTCCTACCTGCCCACCTGGTGGGGGGCTCGCCCCAAACACCCAGGGGTCTTTCGCTTATTGGACTTCCAGGAATATCACTAAAATCCCATGGCTCCGCGCTCTCCCCAGCACCCTGCAGGGTCCCATTTAGCATTCTGCCTCACAGCCACGCTTTAGACCGTTCCTACGCAGGGAATTGTATCCTGCCCTCCTTCCAGAATGCCGTGTTCCCTAGACAGCATACTCATGTGCTGTTTTGCAAAATGGGAGACTCCCAAGTTGTTTTCCCCAAGTGCTCATTTCGGGGGGGACCTCATGGCCATCAGATAGCCTTGAGGCCCCTAGACCTTGGGCTCTCTGACTTTAACTCTCCAGTGTGGACACAGGCAGAGCTGGGTCTCCTCTCCCTGACCTTGGCAGCTAGGCCCCTTCCCAGATCCTTGCTCGTCTGCAGGCTGACTCACACATGGAGGCTTCTCTCCTGCCCCTTCTGTGAGGCTGTTGCTCCCCCTGGCAGGGCAGGTGGGGCCTGTCCTCTGCAGAAGCAAGCATCCCCTCCGCTCAGCCTCACACATACAGCCCTCCCTCCGCCTCCTGCTGAGGGCCCCGCACCACCTTCGCCCTCTGCCTCTCACGGCACAGATGGGGGCCTGCGTCGGGGTGTTCCTGCGTGGCTGCCTGGAGACAGGCACCAGAAGTCTGACTGTCTGAGTGACAGGGAACAGGCTGAAATCCCACAACCCCATCAGCCTCTCCTACAGTGGAAGCACCTTCTAGAAGGATATCTTTCCCGAGGGGGTGGGGGTAGGAGGAAGGCTCTGTTATGGCAAAGGGCTGCAGGTCACCTCCAGAAATAGATTCCCGCCTGGCACACACCCGGAGCTTGTCCCCAGCCTGCCTTGCGGGAGACTGGCAGGGTGTGCGATTTGGATCTGAATCAGCCGCTGTAAACACACAGCTGTGCCTTTCTGCCTCAGAGGAGTTTGATTTTCACTTGACTGCCTGGCACTTTGGGGTCTGGGAAAGCAGGAGTGGGCCTGGGTGGGGGGAGAGGGAGGGCTGCCTGGGGAGGCAGGGGCAGCTTCCCCTGCAGCACCCCACGCCCCAGGGGTGGGGAGGCTGAGTCACCGCTGGGCTTCTCTAGGGGGCACTCAGCGGGGAGGGATTTCTTGGCTGCTGTTGTTGACAGGTTGAGCTATCCGCTGTAACAGCTGGGCCTTCTTCCTTCCAAGAGAAGTGATAGGGCCTTGGACCAAGCTTCTAAAAAACGGCCACTTTCTGACCCTTTTTGATAAAAATCTCACTCCTCCCCAGAATTTTGGAACTTTATATCCCCGCTGGGGAGAATCACTTTATCACTCTATCTTCTCTGTAGGCCACCAGACCAGCTGATTCGGTTGTTTTGCATCTCTTAGTTTGTTTGTAAAAAAATTGACTGTTACATCTTCATTTCCAGCTACAGAGTTAGGAGACTGAGTAGGCGTTTTCAAACTTCACATGGAGCCAAGATGGAGGCAGAGGGAGAGAGACCGGGAAAGACTTAACCTGCCACTGCCTGTGAGCAGGATGGCAGCAAAGCCTCGTTTTCTGCCTGTCTCTAAAAGAGGACAGCCAGTGGTAAGCTGGCTCAGAGTTCTCCAGGGAACAGGAAAATGCTGTTGGAGATGAAAGCAGAATGATGCTGTGGTCCCCAGATGCTCGCATGTCTTCCTTCCCACGCCCCACAGCACGCTGATGCCAGAGCCCCACACCGGCACCCACCCTTCTGCACGGCTGACTTCCATTTTCCCAACACACACCCAGCTGGGCGCCAAAGCAGAAGGGCTGGGCCCATGGAACTGGACAGACTCACTGGGTGTGTGCTACTGCCCCTGTGCCTTGTGACCTCTCCCTCGCTGCCATCTGGGGTGTTGCCCAGCCTCTGCCTGGGCAGAAAGGCAACTCCTCTCTAATTCTAAGAGATGATTAGTACAACTCAACAGTCTCAGCACAGAGAGGAGTGCAGACCTATCAAACGCTCCCAGTAGAAAAGTCTGTTATCTGTCCCAACTCATTGTATGCAGGGGAAAACCAGCACTCAGAGAGGGCTAGTGATTTCCCTGAGGTCACACAGCTAGCAAACTGAGCCGAGTAGTAGGAGCCACTTTACATGGGGGCTACAGAGTTGTTTCGCAGGGTCCCGGAAGTCCTCCCCACAAAAGAAAGGCAGGCTGTCAACACTTTCCTCCCAAATCCAACCAAGGAAGTCACCCCATCTCTAGCCGGCCAGGGCTTCACTGCTGCTGGGTCTCAGGGCTCTGAGATGGGAGAGGCTGGGTCTCTAGTCTGTGATCCAGAGTCCCTAGAGGACTCTGTTTGCAATCAAAACCAAGCCTGCCGAAAGATTTTTAGCCAATCATCCTTTGCTAGAGGCAGGAAAGATGTTTTCCACAGAGGTCAAAGTCCTCTGGGGCTCTGCTGAGTCGAGGTATTTGAGAACCTATTCCAGTGCCAGTGCAGGGCTGTTCCCCACAACACAGTGCGGGGAGGGGAAGCAGCAACAAGCCTCCTCTGCCTGAGCCTCAGCCCTCCCTTCCCTGGAGCTGGGGGCTCTTCCCGCAGAGCTGCCCGGAGGGGGATGGTGAGCGGCAGACTTTTTAGCTCTTATTAACTTCTCCTTGGCTTTTGGCCTGGGAAGGAGGGAAGGGAAAGGAGGGAGGGGGAGAAGGAGGGGTGACAGCTGGCTCCCAGAGCTTCCTGGTCCCCATCTGACTTTCCTGCTGCATTCCTTGGCAGGCAGGACAGAAGCGCCTGTGGCAGAGATGGCACCCGTCACGGGCCAAGGATCCCCCCGCTTCCGGCCCTCGCTATTTCACTCCAACAGAAGTCTTGACAGAGCCCAACTGTGATGCTCTCTTAGGGGGAGGATGGCGCCTGGTCCTCGCCCCTACTCTCTGTGGCCTCCGGTGCTGGCTCTGGCACCAGCTACCCCATTTCTCTTCCTTGGAGCCCAAGGCTGCAGCTGATGAGGGTTTCAAGAGGGCCACCGAGGTTCAACAGGGCAGAAGGGCAAAGGTGTCCAGGGAGGCTGGCATCACTGGGGCTACCATTTCTCCTAACTTAAGGGTGTCACCACCACTGTGGCTTTCTCCATGGAACTGCACCCAGGAGCAGGGGCTTGGCTCTGGCTTC
This sequence comes from Galemys pyrenaicus, assembly GCA_019455555.1. NCBI lineage: Eukaryota > Metazoa > Chordata > Mammalia > Eulipotyphla > Talpidae > Galemys > Galemys pyrenaicus. Next base: position 1,453,274 of record JAGFMF010012094.1, on the reverse strand, counting down.
TCCACCCCAGCTTGGACCTCTCACCAGATGGCTCGGACCACCGCTCAAAAAAAAGGACATCTCATGGCTACTGAGCTCTGCTTTAGCCTTTAGGCCTCATGCCTCCTGCCCTCCTCCCATGTGCCGTGGTCCTCACGTGGCTCCTCACCCCTATGGTAGCCCCTATAGGTATGAGCATGCCCAAGAGAGCAGGGGCCAGGCGAGCCTTTCTGAGCCTGTCACCTAATGCCCCTTTCCTCAGCTGTCAACCTATAACCAGGAAGAAGACAAAGAGCAGCAGGTTGGCATGGCACTGGGTGTAGGAAGTGGTCTTTAGTCAAGGAGCCCTCTCTCCCCGCACTGGCGATGCCTGGGACTTCCCACCATAGAACCAAGGAGGACAGAGGAGATGATGCACAGACAGCCACCACGGGCAGCCAGATGTCTTCTGCTGTGGCTGACATGTTGCTCAGCTACCCTGGGAGGAGCACCCGGAGAGAGGGGCCCATTCGTGTGACCTGAGGTCGCGGCTGGCACCTGCCATGAGAAGTTGTGAAAGTTGCTATGTGTTTTAGCTCTTCCTGAGACTCGGGCTGATGGCAGCAGGGCCTCCATGTCCAGTAGTGTGGGTCACATACTGCACAGGTCAGCTGAGACAAGAGCAGGGGTTGAATCCGGCCTGCGTTCTGTTAGGTGAGCTGGGCATTCGTGGTGCTGGCCCACCAGGAGTGCAGTATTCTATTTTGAATAAAGGTATAATATGCACTAATTATGGCATCCCATGGGCTCTGTGTTTTACGTTTGTTCATCAGCCTGAGCCTTCCCTGGCAAGTAAGCAGGACCTCACGGAGACTGTCGTTGCAACCCCTCAAACCACACACGACAGCACAGCACACCCTCCGAAAGTTTGTTTTGTATATGCAAGTTCTGGGTGACTTAGAATGAAACTTCCATTGGAAGGAGAAGCTCACGCAGCACCAGCTCTACTGGGGACTGACAGGCCCTTTCTGCCCTCACGTTAGGCTAGTGCCAGCAGCTTCTTCAAGCATGTTAAACTGCTACCGAGGACCTCAAGTAAAAGGGGCATCTCTCCAGCCTTCACCAGATAATCCTACCACATCATGATATACCTTGAGACTCGGAGAAGCCTGTTTGCTTTCTGGAAATGTTCCTCCTTTTCCAAGAAAAGAAAGGACATTGTCATGGGAGAAGTTCTAGCTTTAGATTTAGTCTTCATAAGGCTCCACTGCCTCAGCTCACCGACTGCCCGTTGTCACCATTTCTTGTCACCAGTTAGTCTTCAACAGCAGCCGACCCCCCATCGTTGGTCCATGAGCTGCACAGCTTTACTCTTTCATTTTTTCCATTTTTTAGCCCATGCCATGGAGGCTGTCTTTAAGCATTTTCCCCTGCACTATGAGGATGCAACTGAATGAACCATTCATTGAGTTTTATGATTTGCAGCATGTGGCAGAGGAAATATTCATGTGGTCCTTCTTTTAGAGAAACCAAGCGCTTTATGAACACTGCATCCAGAAAACGGCTATGAAATTGCCAGGCATGTTGGTTGGCTGGTACTTCCACTTGATTAGAACACCAAGCTGTTGAGACCAGGGTCTTGGGTTCCAGCCTCAAGCACTAGGAGAGCTTCCACTGTCCTACTGCCCTGGCCACTTCCTCACACATGGGACACACCTCTGGGTACATAGTGTTACCCCAACAGCACAAGGAGTCTGGGGGGATCAGTGCAGACCCTTCTCCATTTACCACACACACAAAAACACACACACAAACACACACACAGACACACCAGTATCAGAAGGCTCACTAGGGTCTTCATAAAAAGAGTAGCAGGAAGCTTAACCAAGTAGACGTCTTCTTAAAGTTTGGCCCTTTATCACATAGATGCTAAAATTCTTAAAGGTTTGGAAGATTTTTCTCCTTCAGCGAGCACTGAAATCAGTTCTCTAAGTTCTCCCAAGTGTGCACTTCAGATGCTAAGAAGGGGTCTGGTGCTTTCTTGTTCCAAATGCTTTGCTAATAGGCCCTGGAGAACCATGGAGCCACACCACTGCTGGGTTGTTGATAACGCTCTTCACTGAGCTACAGCAAGATCCCACCTGTCTTACCCCACGCCTACACCCATAAAAAGGAGCCTGGAGATGTTTGGGCATCTCATCCAGGTACCAGTCTTCTTTTTTCAAACCCTCAGCCTGAGTGGCCGAGCTGAGAGCCTCCACGTGGCTGCGGGGGTTCTGTTCTAGTTTTCAATTCAGAGCCCAAGTTGCCTCAGTCTACACTTTGGGGAGGTTGACAAAACCCCTAAACTTCTACCCACAGGCCTCAAAAGAGACAGCGAGGGGTCAGTTCCAGCTGCTCTCAGGGGTGAAGATGCTGCTGGGCCCCTGCCTCTCACGACCTGACCTGATGCATCTTGGCCTATGAAGCCGCGAGGCGTTGGCAAACCTACCACGCAGGCAGAAGGGTCCAGCGGGCCCTGCCTCCCCCAAGTCCTGACTTCTCGTCAACAAGGCCACAGAGAGGGAAAACCAGTGAAGAGAAGGGATGAGCATTCATATTTCATTTGCTCCCTACTAGGGTTATTGTGATGTTTACATCTAGCAAATTCAAAATAATGATTAAATTCAGTTAAAATGCATTGAGCTATGACAGGTAAATGACTAGGTTTCTTTAACACAGAACTCATAGACTCTACATGAAAAGGATGAGTTAAAGATACTAATCACACAGTAGTCAGGTTTTAGAAGGATGTTCCTTCTTAACAGAGTGGTGGGGGGTGGGCGGCAAGTCAACATCTAGAGTTTTTCTTTTGGGACAGAAACTGGCCAGTTTCACATGGGGGGCCCCTGATCCCCGGCTTTCATGCTAGTTGCCTCTGATTTTGGTTGGTGTTGGCAGAGCAAGCTGGGCTTCATTGGCTCAGCAGCTAGTTCTTGAGTATGTGGATGAGAGGACTGAATACTGCCTGCACACCACGACCAGCACACAAATCTTGGAGAGAACATAATGGAAAGGGGAGCTGAGGCTTCGCTACGGAACAGGCAGAATCTCCACTGTGCGCCATGGGGCGGGCAGAGCTACCCCTGCAGTGTTCTCGCCTTCTACCCTGTGTTGGTCTCTAGGGCCCTCGCGGTGGGATGGACCTGGGAGTAAGACTATTCCCTGCAGCGACAGTGAACCTGAGCCTGTCTTTGTACCCTCGGTCCCCAGAATCAGACCTGGGGAGCTGGGAGGACTGGGACAGTGTGTGTGTGGGGGGGCTGATTTGCTTCTCACCCACCCAGGGCTACTGCCCTTCTCTCCCTGTCACGCTATGAAGATGAGGCTCACAGGGGGCTGTGAGGGAGGTCAGGACTCATGCAGAGGCCACTAACACGCACACCAGCTACACACCACATCGCCAGGACCCATGCAGCACGGCGGCGTCTGCACACGCACAGCAGCCTCAGCTCGGCCCCCCATGTGATCGCCAGAGTTCGCAGAGGGAAATTTGGAATTTTTTTTACATGAGCTATGGTTCTGAGCCAATTTATTTCATGTACAGCTCGATGGCCTCCTCCCTGGGCAGCTGCAGAAGATGCACAAACCGCTCAGCCCCCAGGGCAGTGGGGTCCTTGCCCCAGAAAGCCCTGAACAGAAGATCAAATGTGAGGCCTGAGGCTGGGCGGTCCTGTGTGCGCCTTCTGCAGAGGGAGCTGCTTGGTCTTTTGCAAATTCATCCCTAGAAGAGAAGCTGCAGACACTAGCAAAAGAAAAGAGGGGGTTGGGGGAAAGCACTCCCTCCCGCCCCAAGGCAACGACAACAGTAAAAACTGAAAAACCAAAAACAAAAGAAACTTCGAGGGAAGAAAACCAACTGAACTTACCACACTGCGAGTGAACTTTTCTAAGGAAGTTCTACGACCTTGCTCACTTTCTGGCTTTAGGAAAAAAAAAAAGGGTAGGGAGAAAAATACAGAAAAAAAAAAAAAATCTTCAGCTTACACGTGGTTTCCAAACAGCAGCAGCGGCAGCTAATGAACAAAAACAAAAGCAAACCGGCGAGAAACAGGAAAGAGAAGCAGCCAGTACTGTACACTCAGACTCAGTGGGAGAGACAGAAAACAGAAGCCCTCGGAACTGCTCCCTTGGAGCAGGGAGGGGGGAGGGTATTTGCTTCTCCTTCCTGGGGGCGTCCTGCAGCAGAGCTGGGGTCTGGAGCTGCCCCAGCCTCTGCAGGGGCGGCTCACAGCTGCCTGCTCACTGCATTGCACTGGCCCAGCCGTGCACGCCCTGGCGTGGTGTCGCTGAGGCCACGCAGCCATCCAGAGCCCTCGGTGGCAACGCGGAGCAGACCGACTCTGAGGGCCCGTGGGTGTGTGTGAGACGGGGCTGAAACACCAGGAAGTGGCCATCAACTCATCTGCGAGCAGGGTCAGGGCTTAGAGGCAGCCAGTGTGCCCACCGCAGGGATGTCTTAGTGGCCCTCGTGACGCTCCTGCGCGTCCTTAAAGCAAAGATGGTTGGCCCAAGTGCATGCAGTGACAAAGGGTCCCGGGCCTCCGAAGAAGGAGGAGTTCTCCATCTTCAGACAGGGGGCCCCAGCCAAGGTTTACTCACACAGATTCCAGCGGGCTCAGCAACCTCCCCGGGGACTGTTAGCCGATGCCCTGGACAAGAGTAAGTGGGTGCAAAGCCCCGGGCCTAGCTGCCCCGCTCTACCGGAGGGCACGAGGGTGCAAGTCTCACCAACGTTCCTCCCCAAGTTACCTGCTTGAGGGGTTTCAGGAAGGACTGACATCTCAAACCCCCGTCAGCTTCTCCTAATGCCCGTTCCAGGGTCCTGAGCTCAGGCCTGGGAGCTGGGAGCGTGTGCTCACTCAGACACGTGCAGACACACACACAGCCAGCGATGGAAGGCGGGGTCTGGGGAAGCAGAAGGTGTCCAAGGTCTGCGGGACATGCTGACAGCAGAGGAGACAGCAAGCTGCTGCCCTGTGTCTGTGGACACTGCTGTGGGCTTCCTCGGCAGGCAGCCCCTACCCTGGCAGGCTGCTGGGATGTGAGTAGGCAAAACACACACGGCCCGCACACCGCACCAGGGACGCACCTGCAGCACAGGGCTGGCTTCCCCCTTGCACATGGAGCTGAAGGATCCCTGGGGACCACAGCAAACCTCCCCTGGGATGGTGGGACAGCCTTTGTCCAGTGGGCAGTCTGGAGTCAGGCTCGAGTCAGGCCTATCTTTGGCTCAAGTCAGGCTGGCCCTGCCCCACGCTAACATGGTCCTCTGGCTGTGGAGGTGCGGCTTACAGGGAGGCCAGCGCCTGGCTTATTTGGGTTTCTCCGCCTGTGCGGGTTCTCCCAGCTCCATGGAAATCACCATCACTGGCTCTTCACCTGTCCTGGAATAGCCCTCAAAACGCTGCTCACCTGTCCCTTGAGAAGCTGGCTCCCCAGCGTGGCTAACCTCCTCTGTGACCACGTTGGGGTGGAGGAAGGGTTAGGGATGAAGGCTCGGAAGGCTGCGCCTCCAGACCCCCCGGGGCTGTCCTCAGCACAGAAGTGAGGCCAGTTCACATTCCCTCTCTCAACTGGACGCTCGGCTCTCACATACCTGTGATGACCTTGACATGTCTATCACGGTCACGCGGCAAGCCCATTCCTGGGTCAGAGGATGCCCTGGCCTACCTGAAAGTGCTGAGTTACAAATGCATTCCACACCTGGAGACTCTCAGGGAAAACAGAAGAAAAAGGAGGTTTGTCGCTGCTCGCTGCTTCTGGAAACAACCCCTGGGCATTGCAAGGGTGTTGGCACCTGCCGGGGCTTTTTGCTGCAAGAAGAGCCCTGCTGAGCTGCGGGGGGACAGCGCTGTGGACTTCTCTGGACACACTTCACGGCAAGGCCAGCGCTCCTCCCTCAAGCCAGAGGCTGCCTCTGAGAAGGTTTCCTACTGGGGGTCCCTGCAGGCACAGGGGTCCCAGCCTGACCCCCGAGTTTGTGTGCATTTTCCCTCGGTGCTCAAACCCACAAAGACACTGGTCTCTGGCTTCTTTCGCAGACAGGTCCAGATTGGGCAGTCAGAGTCTCCTCAAACTGTTGTGCTGCATCGTGAGTCACAAGGACTCAGGAACGCTTACTTTATTTAGCCTCCCGTGTGCCCTGGGTTGGAGATACCAAAAAGTTCCATAGCCTTTCTTGAAAAAATGGGCATCATGGCCACGTGGGGAGGGGAGCATTCATCTGGGCCCTTCCCCCTCCATTCTCCTAAGAGGGAGTCGGGAGAGGCGTGGCTCGGCCCCGCCCATCAAGTCGCCACACCCAATAGAAGGGAGGCCAGTCCCAGAGCTGGGTTCCTGACCATGTGGGCTTTCCAGAAGTCCTTTCCGTCTCTCAGGGCTACCTAAGGGCAGGAAAGCAGGGTCTAAAGGCTTTTCCAGACTCTGGAGGACCAGCCAGATCCGCAGACAGGGTCCTGGCACGTGAGGTTGACAGTCCACAGCGGAGGGGCTGTGTGGCTGAGACGGCCGCCGACAGAGCGTGTCAAGGGCAACCACGTGCGCAGGGCCGGGAGGCCGCGAGGGGAGAAGGGGAACACGTGCTCCTTCGTGGCATGGCGTGGAGGTCGTGGGGTCTGGGGCAAGGAGAGTCACACAGAACCACGCACAGGCCTCAGATCAGAGCTGAAACGCGCAGAGGAACGGCGATCCTCTGCAGTCACGGCCATCTGCGCGCTCCTCTTTCCCAGCCCCAGGCCCCTCTGGCTCTTCCTTTCCTCCTCCCAGACACCCAGCTGTGTCCATGCCTGCTCCAGTGACCCCTCACTGCCTGCATGCCGAAGGTCCCTGAGCTCCCCAATCTAGATGCCAAGGGCTGCAGGAACCATGATGTAGTGATAATGAGGAAGAAGGCGCTGGGATGCGATTACTTCTTGGTTAAAAGAAACGGCAAGGCGGTGGGGAGGTGAGGGAGAGGTGAGGGATGTCAAGGAGGAAACAATTCCAGGAACGACTTAGGTACCCGGTAGCTTCCTTGAAATCTGTAAGATTTTCTACTGCGGTCCTTGCCTTACACTTATTGCTGGGATGAGCAGGGAGAGGAAGTCTGTGCTGAAGGGGTGGGCTCAGCAGTGAGGTTTCCTTGGTTTTCTTAAGGGAGCCCCTGCTGCCGCTGCCAGTGCTGTGCGCTGGGCTGAGCCGTGCAGCCTCAGTCTCTGGCCGCACTCCCTACTGCGGGGAAAACACACAGTGGAGGTATTGGGCATGTGGAGGCAGGGTGCCACAGCCTGCATCTCAGGGGTATTTGGGAGGTGGTGGCAGTGCTAATGGCCTTCCACTGGGGTGGGAGCAGACACAGAAGGGAAAGAAGAAAAGAGAAAAGAAATAAAAACCCAAGGGATGCTATTCTCATCTCACACCAGCAACAAGCAGCAGGCAGAGGTCAACACCACTAAGAAAGGCAAGACCGTCCTTCCCAAAGATACCTTCTTCTTGGCCAGCAGCAAGTCCTGGTAAGCGTTGGACCGGAGGAAGCGGGCGTAGCTGTCGCTCTTCATCAGCTTGTAGATGTGCTCCTGGGAAGGAAGGAAGCAGAGACACAAGAACCGTCAACCCGTGCAAAGGGAACGGCCACCCTACTAGCTACCGTTTGGGGAACGAAATGAACGTAGGTGTGCTTGCGTGTTCCTGGAAAGACTTGAAATGCGTTGGTTTTGGGGTTTTATTTTTCCCCCACTCAAAAACACCGAGTGAAATGTATTTTCTCTCTTTGAATAAAAGACCCTTGAGGCTCCTGTCCCAAAGGCTTGTAATGGGCCTTGGTGCCACAGCAGCTTCAGGGTTGCTTAAGGATGGAGACACAGACACACCAATAGGAAGGGGCAGGCTGGTCAGGCCCAGCTGCTGGAACGAATCGCAAGGGGGCGATGGTGAGTGGAGGTGGAGCCCCAGAGAGTTACATACTGTACAGCCGCACTTATGTTATATTGTTGAGATGACAAATTACAGAGACGGACAGTGGGTTAGTGTTTTCCAGGGGTTCAGGATGGAAGCGAGAAGAGGGAGGGGTAGTTATAAAAGACAAGGAAGGCCCCTTCTGGGGAAGGAATGTCTCTCTGTCTGAACATACATCATGTGATAGAACATACAGAACTAAACACACACACAAGCACAAGTAAAACTGGGGTGTTACCATGACGGGAAACTAGGTAAATGGTACATCTGCGTTATTTCTTATAGCTGCCTGTGAATCTAAAAGTTTTTTTTTAAAGATTTATTTATTTATGCAAATAAGAACTAGGGTAAAGGCCAGAGGTTCAGGGGTAAGAGGATTCACTGGAGACAGAATAAGGAACAGAACAGGTGAACAGACTGAAACACACTGCTGAGGGGAGCAGTGGGCCAGGCAGGAGAAGTCTGCTGCACCTTATGGGGCCCCTCCCTGGCTGGGGATTGAATTCATGCTGCAGTAGCTACCACAGCTTCATAGTGCTGAGACTTAACCCTTTGTGCCACCAGGGAGGCCCCTCCATTATAAAAGTTTAGTAAAAATCAAAACAAAACTACAGTCTCATTAAAAATGCAGTTGGGTCATTTGCTCTTGTCATGTCAGGGACACCATGTCATTCTGGAAGGGTGCCCTTGGAACCAGATCATGGGCATGTGGGCAAACAGGCGGGCCTGAGGATTATACGCAGGGGACAGCCGCTGTGGCACTGTGCCCTCTCTTCTTCTGGGCTCCTGGTGGCATTTATATTCAGACCTTGGCAATAAATTTCACCCTTGACTTTCAGCTAATTCTTATAGCCCTGTGGGCCCTTCCTAACAGATCTGTCTGCATCTGGGAACACCTGTTTCATTAAGAGGGGAGCTGCTTGATGGGGAAGGGGATCTTTATCAGTTGAAATGCACAGGCAAGCTTGGCTGTCCCAAGAGAGGATGTGTTAGGAGGGAGTATGGGTTCGGAGTGAGGAGGGTGTGGGATTGTCAGGCAGAGGCTGGCCTGGTAGAGGAAGGACCTTCCCTGAACCGTGCTCATTGTTCTTTCTCTGAGGCTGGACAGGAGCCCTAGTGCTTGGGGAATGGAGCATGGGTCAATGAAGAGAGATGCAGGGTTCATTACCTAGGACCTCTTCTTGGGATTCTCCTTCTGGGACGGGAGAGTGGGGGAGACAAGAATGCTCCTTGGCTGGCAGGGAACATTTTAGAGATACCCCCCCAAACTACTGGTGCCTCCCAGAGGAATCTGGGACAATGACTGGCAGGGGCTGGCCAGCATGCCCTCCTGACCCAGCTCAGAAGAAAGTGAAAGCAGAGAGCAAAAAGCACCTTGACCACACGCGGGTCCTTCTCTACCCCATCTTCAGCTAGACCACACACAGAGCTGTTTGGACACCAGCTTCATTCTTCCTGCGATGCCCCCATATCTATAGGAGCAGGCTACGACTCTACTCATGGGACTGGGCCCAATATCTCAAGCCAAGTGAAATTAAATAGTGACTTGGGTCTGAGATCGCTTTGATGGTCCAGATGTGTTCGGATTTTATAAACCTAGTGAGAAGCGGCCTCGTTGAATGTTTTTCTGCAAGTTTCAGATGAAAATCCAGCCCACTCTCATTTCAGTGCCTTGAGGGTGGTGGGAACAATATGCTTTCATCTCTTATAGAGGCTGTGTCCGGCTCTCTTATAGAAGCTGTGTCCAGCACAGGGGCCGATGTTCGTGGAGTTTACACTGCATCTTGGTTCACTAAAATGCGGGTTTGAATCGAGTGCTCAGCGCTTTGCAGACTCCATCCTCGCTTCTGTTTGTGGTCAGATGCAGCCCGCTCTGTGTGGGAGGAGAGTGGACTTGTGCTCAGCTCAGCAGAAGCTGCAGGTGAGCATCTTGGCTCAGCCCTGGTGGCCCGAGAGCCCAGACTGAGGGACATCATTTGGTTTTGCTTTCATTTGTTGTCACTTTACTTTGTTCTAACATTTGAGTCTTAGGCACAGATGTTCACCCCTAGTCACAGTGACTCACTGTCTCCTTCTTGTCTTAGGCTTCGCTTCTGTCTGGCTGGCAGAAGCAGGTGGCTCCTGAGTCACGTAGAGAGGTTTGTCACTCACGGCTGGACCTTCTCCAAACCCCTCTCCAAGGCAACTGGTCCCTGTTTATTGTCCTGATTTTCAAAGGAAACTAAGTCTCCAGGTAAAGACATCCCTGTTGTCCTTAGGGGAGTGAGGACACCTCTCCTGCCATGGCCTCCTGGTTTCATCCCAAACAAATTCCCTTCAACCCAGCTAATGCCTACAGCCTCATCATGGGCAAGAAAAGCCCAGGGCCTCCTTGGTGGCGCAACAGGTTGAGCGCCACACTGTAGAGCTTCCACAGCCACTGCAGTATGAGTTTGAGCCCTGGCCAGGGAGGGGACCCACATGGCGCAGCAGACCTCTCCTGCCTCGCCCGCTGCTCCCCTCAGCAGTGTGTTTCAGTAGATCTGCCTGTGCTGCTCCCCACTCTGTCTTTGGTGAATCCTCTCATCTCCTGTGACTCTGCTCTGCCCTGTTCCCCAGCTCTTGTATGCATAAATAATTTTTTTTTTTAAAAAGCCCAGCCAATTAGAAGAAACAACTTTTCCACTTAAAAAGAGCAGGAAAAAAGCTAATACTTAAACATGTAATGATAAAAATATCCAGAAATATTTACTGAGCATTTTCTAGGTGCAAAAGCAGACCTGGAGTCAAGTACTGAGATGACAGCCCAAATAAGAGGTTGCCGTGGTCATAAAGTTTAGATCAATGCACAAAAACACGTGCATGACTAGCTGAGCTAAGCGCCCCAAAGAAGCAGAGTGTGACTGGGGATGGCCTGCCCTGCCCGAGGCGGGAACGGTTGTCTGTTGACCAGAAGCCTGCTCAGCAGGGTGGGAAGATACAAGACGGTGAGAAACGTGACCCCAAGGAGTCTGGTCTTGCAGCTTCACGGTCTGCTACCCAGAGCAAGGACAACCTAGGGAGGAAGAGGGGCAGACAGTGTGGGGGTCTACTCTCCAGGGGTCCACAGGGGCCAGCAGCAGTTCGGGCAGCACTCTCATCCCCCCATGTCCTGTGACCAACTCCAGAATGGAAACCGAGGCGGGGGAGGTGTGGGCAGAAGCAGGGAGAGAGAACAGGGCCCGGGAAGGGGTCGTATGCGGGGCAGCATTCCACCAGCTCTTGGCCAGCACCATGACAGCTTCAAGTTCCAGTTCCCTGTGAGGGGCCAATCTCAGAGCCGCATCGACAGATGCCAGGCACAAGAATAATCAAGAAGCTCTGCAGCTCTCCTGCCGCCCCTGTGGGGGCCCATGATGCAGGCCCCCCTGGCCCGGGCCACCCTTTCCCACAGTCTATGGATCCGTGACTCTCCTCCACACTCCTCTCCTCCCACAGCAAAGAAATGGAGCTTTGATGTACCCAGTTATGGAACTCTGCTCCTTCCTCCTTGCCAGCTTTGTCTAAGAAACACAAAGACAGTAAACAGGGAGTGGGTGAAGGGAGAGCCGAGGTTTTTCTGGGAATGAGAATTAAGATAGGACTCAGGGTCGCTGGCCACTTCCCAAATGCAATGAGTTTATCACTGCCAGGGACAGCAAGTGTACAAAGCTCTTGGCAGTGACCTCTGCTGATTTATGAGGGGTTCTGGTTTGTTTCCCCACACTCTGCAGACAACCAGTCTTAAGGGAAATGTATATCCAGAATCTGTAAAGAGCAAGAGCGCCACTGGCAATACCAGCAAGCCCCCACCGAGAAAGATCTCTAAGGGGCTGGAGAAAAAAGAAGTTTTCTCTTCCCTGTTTTTCCCTTTTCTCTTATCTTTGTCCCTTCTTTTGTTCCTCCCTCTGCTTCTCTCCTTCCCTTCTTTTCTGCCTTCCCCTCCACCCCCAATAAAGAGAAGATTGTGTTGACTCTGAATGAGCAGAACTCAGGGCTCATATTCACCTTCCCGACACATGGAGACTGAGAAACTGAGGCTCCAGCACCCTGATTGACACCGACTGAACAGCCAGCAAGCTGAGCGCGGGGAGGGAGTCACGCCCTGACAGTACAGGACAGGGGTCTCCCTGAGGAGACCCCCCACCCTCATTTCCTTTCTCCCACCTGGCCTTAGGGTGGGATCTCTGCTTGCCTGAAGAATAAAAACAACCAGACTCAGTGGGACCGAGAAAAATGGAAGCAGCGAGCAGCGCAAGCCACACCTGCCATGAACTAATGTTTCGCTGTGATAGTCCTCTTTGGAAGTCTCTTTTATTTTTAGACAAAACACAGTGATTCTCACAAGCTTTGGGAAGGTATTCAGACAGATGCCTGGGCTCTTGGGTGCCAAGCTTGCAGGAGCAGCTGAGCTACTTAAGAGCACCCTTATGTCCTCCTCCTGGCTGTGGGTTCCTGAGGCGGCTGAGATCTCACTTCCCAGCTTCAGAACACCCTCCTGGAGTGGGGAGCCACTCGGCTGGAGCGTCGCACAGCTGCCAACAACCCTTCTTGTGATTTCGAGTGTCCTGTTTTGCTCGTGCAGGTGTGTGTGCCTCCTCTCTGCCCTCCATGCCCACGCCTCCTGGAATGACCTCGAGACTCTGGCAACTGTTTGGGCAGGGAAAACAAAGACAAGGCTGTGGGCCAAAGGTGATGCTGCTGTGGGGGTGATGGCAGGGGACCTGGGGAGGGAGCCAGCAGCTTGGATTTGGGTTTGACTCTGCCCCTTTCCAGCCCTAGCACATGAAGAAGAAACATAAATGAAAGCACTATGGAAACTATCGACGCAGAAAGGAATAATAACTGGCCTTCGTGTTGGGACTTTCCTGGCCAGGGATGAGACCAGAGATGGAGAGATTCCTGGGGGCAGAGGGGCGGGGCTGGGGCTTGGGGGCCAGAGTCCAGACACAGGGTCTTAGTTGCTGTTGTTGTTTGCCCTGAATTGCTGTTCGGGTTTAATCAATCCTGCTTCAGAGACCAGGACGTGGACTCCTACAAGGTTAACTGACTGTGCAAGTAAAGAGCCAGAATTTGAACCCAGAGCTGTGTGACTCCAATGCTCTCTCTTTTCTTCCCCTGTAATGGACTGCTTGCTATTCATGGTCCTTGGACTGGGGTTTCGAGGGGAGCTGGTGTCGTGTGGCTCAGACAGAGTCCTCAACATGTGTCAGGCAGAAGCTTGAGGAGCCTTCTCTCCTGCCCTAAGTCCTGGCAATGGACGTGGCCAGCGCTTACCATTCCCGCTTGGGAAGCCCTCACGGCCAGCACTGTCAGCAAGCGCACTGGCTGGACACAGCTCTGCCACCCTCTAAAGAGCACGTCTTGCCTTTGATAGCTGAAGGAAGATCTCAACCTGGCAGATCTCTGAGGATTGACTGGGGCTCTTGGGAAATGCTGAGTAAGAGTCTGTATCAAGTAAAGTCACCGAGACCTTGAAGTCTCACCTCCCGAAAGGCGCTTGAGTATCTTAAACCGAAGGTCCTTGGGCCTCAGGCCTGGTTAGTTGAAGCCTAACGTGGGGTGGAGGAGATAGAGGGTGGTGCCTCACAGTAGAGCAGACCCCACCTGCATACCTGCACACGCATCACAGAGGGGGCAGTGGGAAAGACCGCTGCAGTGTGGACATTCACTTGAATGAAGGAGTGCTGTCCTCCGGAATGCGAGTTTTGACGACCATCTTAGGCCCATGTGGATCTCGAATGGCAAGCTCTTATTTAGAGTTTTCTGTCCTTTGAAGCAGGACACAGGGCCCCTTCCACGTAATATAGCATCAAGCCATAAGATAGTAAATTATCATTTGCCTTTGCCCGGCTGAACATTTGTATAAACATGCTCAATTCTTCTGGCCAAAGGGAAGAGTGTTTTGATGTTCAATCCTCCTTCTTAGAAAAGGGCAGCTTCAAAGACAGCTTTGCATAATGCCTTTGACCTACCCAAATACCATGAGTATTAACTTAGGCAAGGGCTTTCCTTTTCCTAATCAAGGTCACACAATTTGGGGCAAGAAAGCTATGCTCTGAAGGATCAACAAAGAAATTCTGGAATGTAGTTCCCTGACGCCTTCTCTCCAGGAACTACTAGTCTGTGTGGGAATAAACAGAGCCGGATCACAAACAACTGATTTGTTCTTTTCAAAATGTATCCCTCCCTCTGCAGTTCATCTCCCTAAAATAAAGCCACCCACAGAATAAAATGAGTAATTCCTGGAGAAGCCATGCCATGGCATTTTTTATTAAAATATGTCTGATTTGGGAAATTTACCAGGAAATACCCTCCAGGTGAGGATTAATATCAGGAAACTTGGTGCAGTCTTGTGCTACTGGCACACAATGCCCACATCTCCACCACTGGAGCAAAGACTAACAACCTTCACCAGGCTGGGGGGTCGCACTGCTGAGTAGTCTGGGCATACTTAAATGCATACTCCCCCTGGGCTCTGGTTTTTCAACAAAGCAAATGTTAGAAACCTTGCAGCCCTTAATCAAGTTGCTTCTCAACATCTAAACTGAGTTAATAATAGAAACATATGGCCAGAAGCTTCTTGTCTGTTCAAAGTGGGCAGAGACTTCCTGGTGTCTTTCTCAGTTCTTCCATCCCTCAGTCACATTTTGGCCTTGAGTTTGCTCATTGATAGTTCCCTGCATGGATGATGACCAGGTACAGCTTTGGTAACTTAAATGGGGGGCTGTTTAAGGGAAGGGACCCTCCTATGCATCCATATAGTCCCCATGCCCAGAACATCTTAGTGGGTATTCCAAGTTTTGCTGAGTTGGCATATTGTAGAAATTTAATATAGCCAATATTTATTGATCACTAGTATATATGCTTCCAAGGTTTGGCAAGCTTTTGTATAAGTGAACACTCAGGGAAGAATTGCCAAGCCCCCTTTTTTTTTTTAGTGGATAGGTATAACTAAGGGTGCTATAATTCTGAATTAAGTGGTCAGGGCATTTTTAAAATAAATAAATAAATAAATAAAAACCCTAAGCCATGTTCAGAATACTGCTTTGGTATCATAGGAACTTATAAAATCCATAGAAGTGGGTCTTAGACAAGCAGTGAGCTTAGGTGGGGATCTTCAGGGACCAAAGTCGGCGGCGGGGGAGGGGGAGTGTTGGTCCTTAATCCTCTTTTAGCTATCAATCCAATTGATAGACGGATTTCCAATCCAATCCAATCTCAATGAGATGTTTTCTGAGGTTTGTTTTGTCTGTAAAGGATGCTGTGTTCTTAGACAAGCGCTGCCTGACTGCAGAAAGACACCTGCGCCTCCTACTTCCTTTGTAATTGTCCTCGGTATAGAACCTTGTGCCCACAGGTCAAGGTCTCACCGCTTGAGTGGGAGAAAGGATGCTCATGAAATGGATGCATAGGGAGATGGACAAACGACTGAGTTGACCGAGGGACACAGTCCTTGGAACATCATTGGATACCTGAGACTTCTAAAATTGAAGCCAGGCAGGCGCTGTGTCAGCCAGTCAACTCCCATCACCCCCTGGAGCCGGGGGAGGTTCTTGGAAGAGGCAAATGCCCTCAGAGGTGGTCCTTAGTACTCTTAATACTTCCTGTGGTTCCTAATACTTCTGTGGTTTCAGCCTCTCCTCCAAAGACTGCCAGCACAGCTTTAGACAACGTGCCCTCAGATTCGTATCTCTTCTGAACCCTGCCTACCGCCATCCGATTCGTCCCCCTGTAGCTCGGAATCGTCAATGTTTTCCACAATCTGTAGGCCAGGAAATCTCAGCTCCTTAGGATGACATTCTAAGTCCCCTGATTTGATTCCTACATAATTCTATTCCCCACGAAAAACTCTTTCCAAGACCAGGCATCTTCTTCAGAGAATCATTTTCGGATCACTGAGACCTCAGGAAATACTAAACCCATTCATTTCAGCGAGTTCACACGTTGAAAGAATTTTCAGTTATTAGCTCATCTACTGCTCAAAAATCCATAGTTCACAGATAAGGAAACTAAAGCAGAAAAGACCAAGGGCCTTGCCTGAGACCATGCAGCAGGTAGGTGGCGATGTGGGTGCTGTGGTGCTACCCACCGAGAACAGAAAATTCTACTCCTAGCATAAAGAGTAGAGTGAAAACCAAATCATGGTGCATTTCCCTCTTCTCGTTTTTTCCCTTCCACAAGGCTAACCCTATGAAACTGGAACAATACAGCAAATGGCTGAGGGCTATGTTCACAGCCCACAGACCTTTATGGAGGATTTGGTCTTGGCCCAAATTTCCAAAAAAGTCAAATAGAGCAGCAAAAAACAAATGCAAATGCTGGGACCGTGCTGACAGGGTGTCTTGTGAAATATTTCCACAGGAAGCAAACACAGGCAATTAACTTTGCTACAACAATGCATGTGGTCAGATAAAAACCAAAATCCTCTGAAAGGGCCTGCCCCTCACCCCCAGCCCCCAATTCAAATGAGTCTATAAATCTGGCTGAGCCTTCACTCTGGCTACTGACCCCTAATTTGAGGGCACAGCTCACACTGGCATTCTGTTCAGCACCAGGAACTCCAAGAACCATCATGACGAGCTGAGGAAGCCACCAGGAGCTCACTAGCACAATGGTGTGTGTGTGTGTGTGTGTGTGTGTGTGAGAAAGGGCTCAGGTGTCGCAATTCCCACTTAGCAGATGGACAAACGAAGGAGAGCAGATTAAAGCACATCACTGCACAATCCCAGGTAAACTGTTTGGCAGACAAAGGACTGGAGCCTGCTCTCCAGTGCAAGGCCTTTCTGTAGGGACCAGGCTGTCTCCAGGACTCAGTATGACAACCAAACCCTCAGCACTAATAATCCAGGACAAGTGTGACTGGGCAGCAGACCTGTGGCCGATACTAGGGACAGGCTTAGCGCTGGGTGGGAGGGAAGGCCGGCTGGGGGTCCGCTGCCAGGCTGATTCCCCAGGTCCACTCAATCCCACTCTGCCCCGTCCTTTTCAGACTGGTACACTGCTGCTCCTGCCCCAAGACGACGTCTCCTATAGCCTATTCTCCACACAAACTGTGCTTATTCTCTCCTAGAATATCCTAGAATATTCTCAATATTCTAGTGTCTGCCCTGTGGATTTCTTAAAGCATTTCAATGGTGTTCTTCAGCTCAGGGGTTTCAGAGATGCCCTGTGGCTCAAGTACTGCTTGCTGTCTGTTTCTTTTTGTCTTGTGAACTGATGAATGGTTTTCCCATTTTTATTTTATTTTTAAAATCAAATTGGTTTGTCATTCAACGACATAACCATGTAATTTGGGGAGTACAGCCCCACACCTCTGCATGTGCACGAGTTTCATGTGACTCTCCACGAGAGCTCAGAGCCAGTGCTCTAGTGCATTGCTCTCGACTCCTCCTCCTACATTTAAAAATGGTTGAAAAAAATCAGAAGAATAAGATTTTATGAATACTCACATGAAACTGAACTTCCAGTGTCCATAATACTTTTGGCATACAGCCACGCCCATTCATCTCTCCTGTTTAAAATGTCACATTCTTGCAATGTGGCTACTTTCATAGGACAGAACTGAGTAGTTGTGACGTAGATTGTCTGACCCACAAAGCTTAAAATTTATAATCTGTCCTTTTGCAGAAAAAAATTTAGAATTTTAAACCAGCCCCTAGTTTTGTACAAAAGGCAGTCTACAGAATCACCCAGTACACATAAATTGAGGAAGAAAATACACTAAAATAGGGGTTATCTCAGGGTACTTACTAAGGTTACATGCTATAATTTGAATTTTTGATACCAAAAATAAAACTACAAAAACAGGCATATTTCCATTAGAAAGAGAAAAGTGTGCATATTTGTCCATCTTTCTGTGGGCCAGACACTGGCAGTTGACTACCTAAGAAGGCGACATGTTCCCTGTCCCCCTTTCCGCCCCTGTGGTGGGCACCACTGCATCTGTTCCACAGACGAGAGGAGGAGGACGTGGGGCATTTATACGAGTCAGAAGCACTTTGTGTATTTATGGCGGGAACAAGCTAAAAAACAAGAGAATAGGCTGCAGACAGAAAATGGTTTAGGAAGAAGTTTTCATCTGATTTCATCGGAGACCAGTCCTCAGAGGTGGTGAGGAATCAGAGAAGTGTAGGGCAGCCTCAGTACACTCCACATCAAGAATGTGATATGATGTATTTGGAACTCCCTGACAGGTGCAGGGCATGGTATTAACAGAAGCTATGTGTTCATGACTCGCTAGGGCTCCATGTACTGCCTTCTTGTTAAGTTTCCCATCAAGTGTTTCTTGAGTTAGAGACAATGTAATGTCAAGAAGGGAGGACTGGTTGACTAAACTGTGCTGCATCCACATAAAAGAATACTATGCAACAACTAAGCACCGATGGTAATCACATTGTTGCTGCTGCTGTTGGCACTGTGATTGCTCTGTGGTAATGCAGAATAAAATCAGTGAGAACTGGTCTGAGAAACTCGGGCTGTCTGTCATTCATGCTGTTCTGAGAACCAGAATTCTCATCATAGACAAAGTAGGCACAGATACTCATTTTATAAATAGCTCATCCCTATAGTTTTGAATTTGAAAAAGAATCAGTATGAACTCCTGGTATATTTTTATTATAAACAATAATTGTTTATTTCCTACTCTGTCCACTTAAAGACCCTGGAGTGAGGAAAAATGAGCACCCTGAAGTTTCTCGATTATGGTCTTTATAAACCATTTCCCACTAAGGGTCTCATGGAGACATGGCTGGCTCTAGGTCTGCAGCAGAGCCTAGACTATCTTGGCTTCCTTGACATTCAGATGACATCAAAGGCTACGAGAACCATGTCAGAAGGAGCCAACTAGCTAGAGATGCTACAATCCAAGCATCAATAAGTAATAAACAAAACGAATTGAAACACACCAGATATGTTTAAACCCATGAGTTTGCAAACATACTTAAAAAATAAAGATCTTGATCATTCACCTTTGATTGATAATAGTAAACCACACATTTTTTTTTGAAAACTGGCCAAAAAAAGGAGAATCAACGATTGCATCTTTCCTATATTAACTGTAATACTAGATAACAAAATAGTAGATACTTAATTATTTATATTTCAGCTAATAAATAAAGAATGATAGAATCAGAACATCATCACTAAGCCTTAATTACTAAAAATGAATCTAAATGATAAACATCAACGACTGCTAAGATCATCAGAAGAGATAATCAGACATTATGTGCCTTCCGACAAAAGTGCACAACATGATCAATGAATGATTTTGCCCCCAAACCCTATAAATTTGATTACATATCTAAACCAGACTGTAATTTATAGTAAAAGAGATGGTAGCAGAACACATTAAATAGAACCACAGGTCTGCAATCAGAAAAAAATCCACGTGAGAATATCTACAGGACAAAGGATGTTATTTTTTCATCAAACACTGCAAAAGGAACCTGTAGATTAAAAGGCACTTAAAGGCATATCAGTCTACTGGAATATGTGGCTCTTATTTGGATTCTGATTTTAAATTAGGTTTTTAAAATAGCACTTATGGAACTACTATAAACTTGAAGTCTTGCCTGAGGTACATCGATAATTTGTTGAAGTATGAACATGATACTGCGGTAATGGGAGTTTCATGTAGGGATACACACCTAAGCATTTACAGGTGAAGTGATATATGTCTTGGATTTCCAGTGGTAGTTGGAAAAGTGGGTATAGATATATCCAGTAAAGTCAGTCTTATATTGACGATTGCTGAGGTTGGATTACAGTCCCTAAAGATTTGTTCCCATGGGTCTACACATTTCCAGAATACAAGATTAAAATGAATCCTTCCTTATCTCATGTGCAATGTGATGGTATTGGGTTGATGCATCACGGTTCTGTGCAGTGTCCTCATGCATGGTTGAACTTTACACTTCAGATCATTCACCTAGGGAGCTTCTTCATTATCTCCAAGACTTCTCCAATGAGCAAGCTTCTCCATCACGGATGGAGCTTCTCCTCACACATGGAGTTTCTCTATCACCCTCCTCAACAGATATGTCAATATGTGCTTTGGAGCATATACATATGCACATACAGAAATTTATTCATTAAAAAAAGAAATTTATCATGATTCAAACATTTTGCTTTGATGTTGTAAAGGGTGTGAGGGACTTAAAATTTCATAAAGTGAAGACAATAAACTACAAACCAAATCCACCTGGCACAGGGTTCAGTGGGATTCATGACCAGGAGAGAAAAGACAGTGATATGTTGAGGTCAGTGGATGTTTCGATTCTCAAGTTCTGAGTAAATGACAAAGCAAATCGAAATGATGAAGGACACGATGTAATTACTTGCCTGGGAGCCTCTGAGTTTCCCAAGTGTGATAAGAAATGTCTATGGGAGGGTGAACTGCCTGATTTGCAACAGGGGACCCCACAGGTGCAAGCAATGAAGACAGTTGAGGAGATAAGAGCAAAACCTTAAGCCCAGAGGCAGACTGCAGGATGGCAGGAGGAAGCAAATGTTAAGGGCCAGGAAGAAATGGATCTGATGCTTATCTTTCGAAATGGTGGCTCCCAGCCCTCAAGATAAAGCTTGCTGTTTGGGGTGGCTTCTGTTTCTTTCTCCAGCCTCCCCAGCATCTGGACTGTCACCGTTCCACACAGGCTGAGGAGTGCCTCCTGTGACGAGGGCTTCCTCAGTTCCTAGGACTCACGCCGCGAGGCACATCTCTGTTGTTCAAACTGCCGGCCTCCTCATCTTTCTCCCCTACTAGGCTGTAACCTCCTTACGGCTTTTGTTTGCTCTTTGTGGTACCTCATCCCATGGTACAGGGCCTGGGATGCAGAGGTGCTCCCCACAGAGTAAAGCACACTGGGGGTCCCTCTGGTGGCGTGTGGAGTGTGGGCGTCGCAGGTGGACCTGGCCTGGACTCATGGCCCCGTTTGAGTGACCTCTATCCATTTCGCTGGTGTGTTATGGCTGACTTATTACTGGAGCTGAGATTTTATAAAACTCTTCTGAGATTTTTCCTGGAAATGATAACACATATAACTATAAAGTTTTATTCCTATGTAATAATGCCACTAATTCCTCCTAGAATTTCATTGTGTGCCTATGTGGAATGCTTTCCGTTGATGGCCTTATAAATAATAAAACCTGAAATTCTCGCTACATACAATGCTTTGGACTCATAATAAAGGGTGGGGTGGTGGGATGGACAAATGAATAGCTTGTAACAGAACCGTCTGAGTAGATAAGCAAACCTGGGCATCTTCGAATGTGTATCTTCCTCCGTCTTTGACGTTTTGGCTCGTTATCTCATAGCTGTGAGAATCCAGGTTGATTGCACTTGGGGCGCCTGGAGCCAGAAACTCTTGCCAGATTTCTTCCACTCTCTTGGCCACATCCTGGAGAGGTTGTTTCTTGAGATCCTGGACAGCCAACCAGAACCTAAAGTGGAACATACATACAGTCAGTTCCAGGGGCTCAGTCAAAAACTGCATACTGTTGGATGTGGTCCCAGGACTGACATCCTGTGAAAGTCACACTGCGTCCCCCTCAGTCTTTCCTGCTATCAGTTTGTGGGTTACAAAGACGACTAAAAATGCAAAGGTGGCTCCACCATCGTGGAGACCTGAAAAGCACACATCCGGAGATCGTTGTATTTCTGGTTACCAGTTTTCTCTCTCCCTCTCCATCAGGGTTTCTCAGCCTCAACACTATCACCAGTCTGGGCTGGGTGATACTGTTGCAGGGGCTGCCCTGCGCTTGCAAGGCGTTTAGCGGCAACTGCAGCTTCTACCCACTTGAAGCCAGCGGCTCCCCACCCCCACTATGTGACAACCAAAAATGTGATAGACATTATTAAATGTGCCTGGGAGGCAAAACCACCCCTGGTTGAGAACCACGTTGATGCCACGATGCAGACAAAGCCACTTCCTTTGTGGTTTCAGGTTGGGATCAGTTGGAGGCATTAAAAGAAAGGAAAGATCATAGAAGCAGATAGTCTTAAAATCATTTAAAAAGAATCTATGCTGGAAGGACTGAGCTCATGTTATAGATGGAGAAAATGAGCTGATTCCCAATATCAGTGTCCAGTGCTTGGCTTATACGAGCAAGGAGCTCAATAAACAGCTGTAGGATGGAAGATGGGCTCATCTAGAACAAAGCTGAAGAGACACATGGGGTCTCTCTGACCAGAGATTCTCTGGGGAGCACCAGGGAGAAAATCTCCTTTTCACTTTCACATTTGCCTCTTGTGAACCCCTCAGCATCAGCATGGCCAAGGCTGCTGCTGGGACAGCTGGGTGTGAGTTCTCTGCTGAGAGCAGCAATGACCAGAGGCAAAGCTTGGACAACTGGTCCCCACGTCCCGAGGATGGTTCCAAGCAGCCTAGGATGGTGCAGGAGATCCAGGTCTGGTGGTGCACAATTTTCCCATCAGTGAGAAGGGAGGCCAGTCCCCTGGCCATGTGGTCCTCACTGCCATGGGAATCACATGTAGCCAAGTCAACAAAAGGACAGGGACAAGAGACGCTGAGCCACGACACGGTGGAAAGCGCATTCAATCTGTCATCAAATTTCACCCAAAGTAAGATGTACTTTTTTTTTTTTAAAGGTTAAACATGTTTTTCTGTTGCTGTTTAGAAAATGTCTTTCAAGCCAAGTGCATGGCCCAAACACGCCGCTCAGTGGCTAGATGAAGTAATGCAGCTTCGTGTCCACAAGGAGAGAACCTGTGTGTGTGTGTGTGTGTGTGTGTGTCTCCAAGGCTCCCCTGATTTTCCATTTGTGATTCTAATGATGTCCTTAAAGAAAACCATCATGGTCCCCTCATTGATCCTGAAGAGCAAGAGGCAGGAAGGAACTTAATAGCCTAATGACTTCATTCAACCGAAGAGCAGAAGTACAGCCCTGTCCCCAACCTGGCAGTGCCACCATCTGTATTGTTGTACTCTCTGGCATCAATTCCCTCATCTGTAAAACGCCTACAGAGAGGGTGGGGGATGTGTGACACGAGCCTAAGAAACTTCCTGAGCAGGCTGGACCCTGAAATGCTGTCGGCGGGGTCCAGAAGAATGAAGAGTCTGGCTGGCGTGGTGGCACAGGTTCAACACAGGGTCAGCCCCAACCCTGCACAACAGCTCATTCTCCCGAGGGACCTGGGCAGCAGCTCTTGCTATTGCTGTCGCCACCCACCCTTCAATGCCTGTCCTTTCTTTGTTCCCAGGTGTTTGGCGCTTATGTCTCTGGCTCCCAGGTACAAGTACATAGCAGTGGGTCTCTCAGCAGAGTCCAGAGGGGTGGGCAGAAGTGTCTGAAAGGAGGTTCAATTGTTCAAGAGGGTCCTTGCAACTCTTCAGGGTCCAAGTTCTTCTCCATCTGCCAGGCCTGTCCCCGAGCCTCTCTGTCCCACCCTCCCGTCCACCATGAAAGGAAGGAACTGGCAGGATGCGTAAAGGTGAAAGGCCCACTGGCACTGACAGTGCCTCTCAGGCCTTCATCTCCTAGAACACCATGTTTGGCAGGTGAGATTTAGTGAACCCAGCGCCTAAGAAAAAAGCTGATTTTTGCAAAGCACTGGAAGGAGCGCTAATGGGTGTCAGTGCGTCCTCGCAGGGGGCAGATGGAGAAGGGCCTCTCTCAGGGAGTTACCTCTGCTGGGTCCCGAGGCTGGAAGCAACCCCTGGACTAGCATCCTTCCAAGCCCACCAAAGCCTGCAGCATCTCACACAAACGGATGATACCAGGGAGACTTCCTGCTCCTTCAACCCCTCAAGGGTGTCTGTGGTTTCTCCCTCTGTCCCTTGCTCCTGTCCCAGTCTGCTCCGAGGAGGAAGCACGGCGCCCCTCTGGGAAGGCCTGAGGACCCAGCAGTGTGGGACTCCCTGTGGCTCCCGAGGCCACAGGAATCCTTTGACTGAACGACTGGGGAGCCACATAAATGAGCAGGCTCAGCTGGGTATTGAGAGGTTTGCAGCTGATGTAAATGGGAATTTCAGAATCAAATTTAATAAACTTTTACATAAAAAATTAAAGGGTTCTCTTTGTCAGAGAAAACCCAGTTTAAAAAAATACAAAGAGAAACAACGGTGTGCTGGAGGGGCTGGGGCGGAGGGGATGGAGGCGGAGAGGGAGGGGGCCACGTTCCCCAGACAGCAGTTTTTCTCTCCTCGTGCACGGGGACCCTCTCTGCCTTCTGTCTGCCTTGGAGATGACCTGCCTTATCCCTCTCAGGTGACAGCAAAAATGCTGTCACACAGCATCCTGATATCCCATATGTGTTTACCATCACTGGCTTTGAAAAACCTTTGTATCAATTTGAAATTCAAAACAGGCTTTGGTTTGTGTCTGCCATCTGCGAGCCCACAGGCCTGAGCGGGGAGCTCCGGGGCCTGGCTGCCTGGCCCCCCGCCCCCCTAAAGAAGCACAAAAGCTCCCCTGCACACAGCGACAGCGACGGGGGCCGGTGGGGCTTGAGCAGCTTCTGCTCTTATCAAAAGCCTGCAGGTACGCGCCTCCTGGAGGACTGCGGCAGGGCGGGGGGCGCCGGCAGCGGCGGCAAACCCACCCATCCTGCACTAAGCCTCTGTGCTTGCAGCCGGAAGGCTGTCGTGACTGGCACGCCGCAAGGACATGCTGGTATCAGGAAGACCACCTGTCCTGCCTCGCCTGAGTTGGCCGAGCCTCGAGAGGCAGCGGGCGTGCTGGCATGTCATGCTCGTCAGGGCCGAGGAATGCAGGCGACGTGGGCCTCCGGGAGAAGCCTGCCAGGCCCAGACAGGCCAGGGGGCTGTGGACCGGACTCGTGAGCAGTCCAGGGCTGCCCCGGAGGCCTTCCCTCTCCCTCTGCACTGGATGCTGATGGAAGTGGGTTTTTCCCAGTAGAACAAAGGGAACCAAGCCGGGTGGTCATTCTGGAGCCTGCCAGGGATCTGGGCAGTCCCCCCACTTTCTAGCTTACCTATCTTTCCATCCACTCGGGTTTTTATGGTTAGGAAAATCGAGTTTTTAGTTCACTCCCAGAGCCGAGCAAACTCTATGCAGAAGGAAGGGTTTCTGTGCCCTCTGCTGGTCAGACACACAGGAACGACGGGTTCCACTTTACTTGGTGTCTGTGGGGCTGAGAGACCCTTCGGTGCCACCGTGCATCAGCCCCACAGAAGCCGCTTGTCTCACTGGGCAGCGGCCGAAAGGCTGCAGATTGTCACGGCAGGGTACGTGTCACCTCAGTTCGGATTAATCATGTGTTTGGTTAGCGTTAAGTCCCGCCGGGCCGAGTGAACCTTCCGAGCCGAGGTCTCCCTAGGACTTAGGGCAACTGTCGGAGGTGGGAGCTCTCCAGGCGGACCCGGCAGCTCCCCTGCGCTCTCTTTAATTGCTTCTCTCTTCAGCTGACACTGTGTGGAACTAGGATAATCAATCTGCAGGTTAGAAGAACAACCACGTTCTCTCAGGAGACGTTACAGCTCATAAAAAATGTACGGGGGACGCTCTTTGCTGCAGGTTTTGATTTTTAACTCGTGCCCTGCCATGTGGCAGAGGCTGCTGAGCCGGGAAGGACAAAGGTGGGAGGAGAGAAATGAAGAGGGGGCAAAGTTGATGAGGGGTTCCCGTCCTCATTCAGGAGAACACAGTGAGGAGGGAGAAGGACGAGGCCCCATAACTCGCTGATGTTCCCTGCTTCAGAACTGAGAACCCTCCACCTTATGGATGAAGGACCACATACATCCCCGAGGCCTCAGGCAGACAAGCTCCAGAGGCCCACACAGCTGAGTAGAAATCGGGGCCCAGCTCAGGGTGCTCCAGGGAGTGTAGAATCACGCGGCAGGTTGTCTGAAGCCAAAGGGGCTGGTCATCCCTCTGCCAGGGCCTGGAGGGAATGCACCTCCCTCATCTCCAGGCTCACCCAGAAGAAAATAATCAAAGGAGATTTCAACTCACATCCTATTATCAGAGGCATCCTTCCTTAAAGGATCCAGGGGGTGCTTTGCTATTGTGGAAGAGACTGCCACATCTCTCTGAGGCTCCTCTGTTCTGAAGCTTTGTATCAATTCAACCACTTGGCTACTTCACTGGCAAATTTTTCTGGGTGCTCTGCAAAAGTGTTCCCATCTAAGCACCCCTTTCAGGGAGATGCATGGGGAGAAGGGGAGAGGCCCTTGGCAATGGACCCCTTCTGGTCAGCCTCTTTCTCTTTTCCTCCCATGCTCCAGTGCCAATTGCCTGGGCTCTAGCTGACTTCTGGGCAGAAGGGACAACCCCAGGGTGGCCCATGCAACAGATGGGTCACAGTTTGCAGCTCCCAGGGGGCTGCCACCTACATGGAACACAGCGCAGGTGACTGCACGGCCACATGGTTGCCCTGGGCAAGGGTCAAAAGCGCTCTGCTCCGAGTCCTTGGTACTGGGCAGGAAGGGGCTAAGCCAGTATCTGTGGCCGAAGGAATGAAAACAAAGGGAAAGGGAAGAAACTACCTGGTTGTGGGTGACTGAAGAATCCCAAAGTTGTATGATTTAAAACTGAGCTTCTCCCCATATATCCAATTATGCTGAATATCATAAAAGTAGAATTTGGGCCTCCAGAGGGGATTTTAGAAGCTCTTGGGCTATACGTTTTATCTCTGGCTGTGCTATTTTCTTTATCCTCCCTCCTGTCATGGATCAGAGGGGACCCTCTTTAAGTCTGGGTTTATGCATTCATGCTGGGGGTGTAGATGAGTCCCTGCACACGTGCTCACCCACGCGCCTTCCCCCAAGAATGAATGTGGCTCCTGGCTCGGGAGGAAGGTGCTGGCGCAGGCGCAGGTGATGCAGGATAAGCGCTGATCCCCCAGACACACCCCTCTGGCTCTCAGGCCTTGACGGAGAAGCACGCGTGTGAGGCGAGCCTGACCCCACAAGCCCTGGCTGTGCGCAGGTTGGGCCGGGTAGGGCTGAGCCAGCAGGTGCTCCTGCTCCTGGGTCCCCCCAAGGACCAGCACCCTGGGGTCACTCTTCAAGCGCCTGTGCCAGTGCAGGTGGCAGAGGGTCATACGGCCACTCAGACTGAGAAAGAGCTGGGTGAAGGGAGCCGCTAAACCACTTCATCATGGGGCCCCCAGGGGCAAGGATGGGCAGGGTCCCGGGGTGGGGCCCAGGGCTGAGGGGGCCACACAGAGAGGAGGCCTGGGTGCCTCATGCCCCAGGGCCCCGGGCCCCACCTCCAGCACAGTTTCGAGGCTGCCTGAGCACCACCCCGAGGAGTGTTAAATTCAAGCCTGTCACAAACACTGGGTTGGGAATTGAAACGAGAGTCTGAGTGTTTCTGGTGATAGTCAGCATGAGGAAAGAGGTCGCGTGTCAGAGCTCATCTGCTTTACACCAGAAGTGTGGCTGCCTCGAGGGGCGTCACCGCACGTGGTTCACGGCATCTCCGTGTCCACCCCGGACTTCATGGTGGGAGGGCGTCTCCCTGCCCCACTCTCAGTGCCTCTGGGCTCCTCTCGCTTTTTCACCCATTGGAGTCCTGTGTGTTTTCCCAGTCTGGTTTAAGATTTGCCTCCTCTGGCTTACATTCTTGCCTGCTTTAAAAGCCTTTCCAAGGACAAATTGGGGACACTTGGTGGGGAGGGAAGAGGGAAAGGGTGGAGGGCAGACGGGAGCACGGGGGACTGAGGTGATGGTGCACTGGTGTCATGGTGATGGGGAATACATGGGGATACAATCGATGTCAAATATATGTAAATTTAAAAAAATTATATTATAAAAAAATAAAATGGGTTTTTCAAGTTAAAAAAAAAAAGCCTTCCTGGTGGCACAGGGCTTCAAGTCCTAAAGTCTTAGGGTCTCAGCACTAGCAAGCTATCGCCAGTCACTGCGGCCTGAGTTCAATCCCCGGCCAGGGAACTGGCCAACATGGCACAGCAGACCTCTCCTATTTTTGTCCACTGCTCCCCTCAGCAGAGTATTTCAGTCAGTCCAGCTGTTCTGCTCCCCACTCTGTCTCTGATGAATCCTCTCACCCCCCTGCCCTCACCTCTGGCCTGTACTCCAATTCTTATAGGCATAAAAATAAATCTCTAAAAATAAATAAATAAATAAAACGTTTCCAAATGTTTTTTTTTAGAGCTTATACTTCCTTCTATTCACTTAATGATTTAATAGTTTCTTGTGATTTTTTTTTTCCTCAAAGACCTACAAGGTCATTGCAGGTAGAGATCCCGAATCTTGACTTTCCTGCCTCTGTCAGCAGATTCTCGGTACAGCAGAGGTGTGCAATAAATATCACTTGATTGATGTGTGGGACTGATAGGGTCTCCAGTGCCAAATAAATAAAATGGACTTTGCACATTTAACACCACAGTATATGGTGTTATAATATATAACCTGCTGTATATGCTCTGACTTTTTAAAGTTAAAAATTATTTTTAAGAAGTTAATAAAGTCACTCTTTGAAAAAAAGGCCATTGGAAGACGGGACTCAACCTCATATATGAAAGAGAACCTGGTGCCAAGTAGAAACACTAAGACTTCCACCTGAACCACCGAGAAGTCACCAGTTCGCTGAGGCCACTAAAGGGGCTTAGGTCGGTGGCCTCTAGCTCCATGCCATGCCTTGGCCTCCACACCTTGGTCTCCCAAGGAGCCCAAGGACCCATTCTTTGTCACCGGTGTCTTCCCTTTTCTTCCTCTCACAATGGGCCCTGTGTTTTGAAAGTTGTGTGTTTTCTTTAAGTAACAGCATTCATACATGAATATATTTCTCCCATCCCGATCAGTCAGAGACCAATAGGAACAGTCAGATGTTCTCATTGGCATCAGCAACCAGATTAACTGCCGTGTAGACACTTCCCACTAACGGAAAAGCTTGATTTAATTCACATTCACAGTTATGCCTCCATTGCTTGAGTGCTCTTTAGTTTGGCTTTTTTAAAAAAGATTTATTTATGCATACTAGCACTTGGGTATAGGCCAGAGGGACAGCGGGGTGAGAGGATTCACCAGAGACAGAGTGGGGCGCAGAACAGGCAGATCGACTGAAACACACTGCTGAGGGGAGCAATGGGCGAGGCAGGAGAGATCTGCTGCGCCATGTGGGTCAGCTCCCTGGCCAGGACTGAACTCGTGCTGCAGTGGCTGCAGATGCTTCATAGTGCAGTGCTTAACCCCTTGCGCCACCAAGGAGGCCCTAGTTTGCTTTTTGAAATTCTGAAGTGGAGCCCAAGTTTTTTTCCTCCTATTTAGGCTGCTGAGTCTGCAGGAGTCCAGACTGGGGGTATTCTGATGGAGAGGGTCTCTCGGTTGCCTCTGAGGCTCCATGCTTCTATTGTTTCAGCTAACAGATGGTGTGATCAAATCCACTTGACCAATTTCTTATCATTGAAGACATGTCTTCAATCACTTGAAAAAATGTCATCTGGACTGAAAGAACCAAAAATGCTGGTGTTGGGAAATGCCAACTTGGTGATGACAAAGCTGCCTGTAAAGTGTGTCTTTCTCCATTTCAGCCATAGCCAAATTAGCTGAAATCTGAATTTGAACCATAACATTTTATTTAGAAAAGTGGGCAGAGAGAGACGAACATGACTATATCTCTATCGACATTCTGCATACAGCTCAAAGCTTTGAGTGATTTACCTGAGGTTTTCTGAACTGAATTCAGACTCCAGAAATCGTAGGAATTGGTCCCGCCCCACTTGGTCCTTCAATATCTCATCGAAAGAGAAACCCCATCTCTTCACTCGCTGCTGGCTGGGCTCCTTGCTTTTGGAGGAAACAAAAAAGTTTAAAAAAATGATCAATACCAGGAAAAAACTGTCACAGTCTTGAACAACGTAAATCTATTTTGCTGCCATGCGACAATGGGAAAATGTCACATTAAGCAATAGATTCTATAAAACCTACGCAAACTCCAAAGGCAGACTTTTGAACGCCAACAGTAACCAACAATAAAAGTCTCTGTAAAGAGGACAACCAGGGTGGCCACTGAGTGACTGTAGGACAGACAACCCAGGACAGACAACCACCTCACCGGTTTGGTATCCCTGGACCATTCCCATCATTTAGAAGCCCAACTCTTGACTCCATCACATTTCTACCATTTTAAAAAATATAAATGAGGATGCCCCATGAATACAGCCTTTTATTAATGATATTTCCCACTCTGCATTTATTCCTCAATGCACCAGGTCAGAGTGCATCAGTGCCTCCAGGCAGGCCTCCTTGATGTTTAGGACAGAAGGGCGCCTTCACTTGTTGATTCTACCTGCACGTGCTTATGTGGCTCTAGACATGTTCCCGGCATTTTACATGTGTTAACTCACTGGGTCATCACAACTACTCTGGGGAAAGCTGTACTAAGATGGTCGCCCTGTTATAGATCAAGAAACGAAGAGAGAGTGATCATTTGTCCAAGGACTAGGAAGAGATGGAATAAATTTATTTAGTTTAAGTACATTTAAACTAAAGTTTAAATTTAAATTTTAACTGATCCGAAGGTGGGGCAGGCATGGGGGAGGGAAGAGGCATGATGGAACATGGTGGAGGGGAGTGGAGGCACTGGAGATTGGCAGGATATGAAAGTAGACATTTGTAGAGGTTTGATCGTATAACTTATAGCAGATACAGAGATGTCAACCTATTTTACCTTCATAAACATAATATGGAATAAATTTATTCATTAATTAAAAATTTTAATTTGCTGTTTACATTTGAGGTTTGAATGGCCACATTGGTTGGTGGCTACCGTCCTGGAAAGCATAGTTCTGGACTTAAGCAATTCAGACTCAGCCCTTCTATGTCTGCATGGCTAGTTGTGCTCAGAGGCAGCAGGACCTTCCAAGTCTGAGGTTACGTCCTTGGGGGCCCAGGCATGCGCTGTGCCTCCAGGCTTGGCCCAGTGGAGTCATGGGGTAGAGCAAGACCATCAGACCAAACAGTGAGAATTCCATGAAGTATCTCTTCCAGCACACCAGGCTGGACCTTTTACAATGAGACAGGAAGACAAACGCTGGATTCTCTCAAACTCAAGCCACAGAACCAGTCAAACTCGATCCTCTTCTACTGGACAAAAAGCACTGTTTCAGAGCAATTGCCCTGGGGCTGAGGTTAGCAGCAAACGTCTTGTCCCGCCTGGGTCTTGCTGTGACCTGGGATGCGCTCAGTCATCTGCGATTCGCCAGTCAAGGTGGCAGGCTGTGCAGGGACGGTGCCGATGGCAGGTGCAACCCAATCAAAGGATGGACCCAGAGCTCAGTCTTTGCAGTGGCTGCTTCAGGGTTACATGCCCACCACCAGTGTCACTCACTTCCTGGTACCCAAGCAGCGAGTCCACATGCATCCTGCCAGGCTCCTTGGTGGGCTCAGGATGAGAAAAAAGAGAAGGGCCATTTTGGGGGGGCGGTGGACCAGAAAGCTTGAGGTGTCACTCTAGGTGCAGATTCACAGGTCTAGGACAGAGGTAGGGGGACAGAGAAAGCTGCAAGGTCACCCACTCTTCAGCAGGACAAAGAAATCTTGAGAGACAGGATGCCCTGGTATAGTTTTCTAGGGTGACCGCAACAATCACCAAAACTCTGGTGACTTAAGTTTCAGATGTTTATTCTCTCGCATTTCTGGTGAGTGAGTCTGAAGTCTCTGAAGGGTCTAGGGAAGCAGCTATTCCCTGCCTTTCTCTAAGCTTTGATGTTGCCAGCAACCCTGGGCATTCCTTGACTTGTGGACACATCAGTCTAATCTCTGCCTCTGTTGTCACATGACAGTCTCCCCATGTATCTGTGACTGTCCATGGCACTGACCCTACAGGTCCATGTCTCTGCTGTCTCATAAACACACCAGCCATAGTGACTAGGAGCCCACTGTACCCCAGCATGGCCTCATCCAGCTGAGTGCATCTGCAACAGTTTTGATTCCAAACAAAGTCACATTCTGAGATTTTGGAGAGGACATGCCATTTGGGGGTGACACTGTTCAACACAGCACATCTGTGTTCTCTCAACTATCCATCATTCATAATCCTGTTTCTGTAACTGAATGTTCCACATCTGCTCCTTTCTCCCCTAGTACATCTGTCTCTTGAGATCTATACTATTAAAAGCTCCTTGGATACAACTTCTTTATACGCATCTTTCCTGTATCACTTAGGTGTTTCCAAGCATCATTCCCTGTGTGTTTTAAGATCGGATCTGAACAAGCTATTACTACTGAATAGTCTCTGTGGCTCTGAGATAATTCTAAAAATTAAGATCTCTGGTGATAGGTGATAGGCACAATAGCTTTCCCTTGGCCAGACTCAAACAGTCTATTCATGGAATTTAGTCCCTTTATTACGACCCATTGTGTGGAAATGTTTCCTTGTGATATGTATATTTTTACTATTGTTTTGTATCATCATTTAGCTTCTTTTTTTAAAAGATTTATTTATTTATGCATACAAGAGCTGGGGTATAGGCCAGAGGTGTGGGGGTGAGAGGATTCACCAGACAGAGTGGGGAGCAGAACAGACAGACTGACTGAAACACACTACTGAGGGCAGCAGCGGGCGAGGCAGGAGAGGTCTGCCTGCGCCATGTGGGTCTCCTCCCTGGCCGGTGGCAGGGATCGAACTTGTGCTGCAGTTTGCTTCATAGTGTGTTGCTTAACCTGCTGCGCCACCAGGGAGGCCCCATCATCATTTAGCTTCTTAAGGGGTATGTCATTGTCTCTCCTGCTATCTTGTGAACTCCGTGGGTCAGAGGCCACGTCTCATGTGTCTTTGTATTCACCACAGTGTTTTTCACACAGAAAATGTTCAACACTAAGAGGAAATCAATAAGAAAGTGTGTATAGTGATGTGGGTGATGCGAGTCATCTAGCATTTTCTAACACTAGCTAGATGCCTTTTCCTGACTCTTACATATCTACTTTATCCATTGATTCTCACCAAATTCTGACTTTCCACTGGGCAGTTCAAACTAACACCGAGTAAGGACAGATGGTTCTCCAAAGGAGTCATCATTCATTTCAACTGATCTCCCAATCAAAAGAACATGGGGGAATCTCCCTAACTGAAAGCAAGAAAGCCATATTCAGAGGAGGCAGCCACCTATAAAACACTCATCTCTGTAGGGTCCTTACAATGCGAGGCATGGTGCAAGGAGCTTCCTTCACATTAAGTAGCCCATTTGAGTCTCAACATCAGTGAGAGAGGTGGAGGTTTATACTTAATTTTCCAGTGTTCAAAGGACTCATCAGATCGCCCAGAGCCACAAAGCTGGCAAGTATGTGAACTGGAACCAGGATCTGCCTGTCTTCAAAGGCGATTCTTATTCCACTCCAAATACTTTGCCTTTTGTTACATTTCCTGATTTATTATCTACACCAACAGAGGAAAGATATCACTAGCTTCAAAAGATTTTTGATTTATTACAAAACTTAGGAAATAAAGGACAGTTCTTCAAGAACAGGAATATCCAGTGATCTCATCCCATGGCCAAAGCTACTGACAGAACCATCACAATTTTATTTAATGCTTCAAGAAAAATCTGAGGGTCCTGAACACACCAAGGGGGGCGGTGGTGGTCCCATTATTTATTGCTATCCCAGACTCAGCAGCATGAAAGAGCAATTTGTTATTCTCATACCATTGTATCCTCTCCTGCTATACCACTGGGCTTGGTTGAGGGCTTCTCATTTGGGGTTTTTCCAAATATTTGTACTCAGAGGCTGGGCATGGGGTCAGCTAAAGGTTTGACTGGAGTGGGCATCCAGGGGGGCTCAGCCTATGCAGTGGATGCTGCTGATTGACCAGGAGCTCAGCAGAGCCCATCCTCCCTGTGGTTCTCAGTGGCATGGGCTTCCCACAGCACGGCCGGTGGGTTACAAGAAGGAAAACCTCAAGAGCAATTGTTTCAAACAACCAAGGGAGAAGCCCTAGGGCTGCTTTATGACCTGTCCTTATAACGTTACTTCTACCAGACTCTATTGGTCAAATGAGGCACGGAGGGAGAGGAGGGTCCCTGATGTGAAAACTTGCCCATGCAGACAAAGTGGGAAGACACCGAGGGGGCCGTATTTAGAATCTCACGACCACTGGGAAGGAGTGTGACTAATATCCTGGATTAATAGTTCTATCAAACTTGCTGAGCATGGACAATCTGCCTCTGGTAGGTCAGGCTGGCAGGATGCCAGAGGATGCCTGTGGTCCAGCAGGATGAGTCAGGTTCCTTGTAGCTCTTTGCTCGTTCGTTCGCCACACCCAGTGGAGAGAGGAAACTAACCCTACATCTCGTGGTGAGAGTAAATGATGAGGCACAGTTCTGCTGGCAAGGTCAGGTTTTTGTTTGATTGACTGTCTGGCTAGTGGTGGTAGCAGACCACTCTCCACACAGCTCCTGAGACCTCCTCCCGGCAGTCTAGACCACAGCGTTCTCTCCAGCTGTGATCTGGCAACTTCCAACTGGTTTTTCCCTCAGCGGGGAGCCCTGGATTTTGCTATTTTCTGTAACTCAACTTTACTTCTCAGAATTTGCACTGGATAAACTTGAGGTGCCGTTACCCCATTCCTTTTAAGGACAGTCTTTATTACTGTCTGAATGAACACAATCATTTCTAGACTTCACAGTTTGAGAACGAGAAATGATTAAAGTGGGACATTCTATTAATCATGCCACATCCAGGATCGTCTTCCCAATCATTCTGTTAAGCCCTGTGCCGTCTTCGACTGGGCTGCCTGTGACCAACACATGGCTGAAACAGAATGTTCTTCATGCGTCTGGAATCCAGATGTTGCTGACACAGGTATAGGTGTGCCTTCTGCCCATCTGGATGGTAGAGCTCATCTCGGCCCACTGCTCATGCCAGTAGAAGCCAGAGCTTCACAAGGATCCCAAGATCCTGCTCTCTCAAGAGCTACGTCTGCTCTTCTATGCACCTTCACCTGTCTTTACTGGAAGCCTCTTTCACACGAGGTGTTGGGGGTAGGGTAGAAGACCTCATTAAAATTTGAGAGTCTTGAGATAATTAAAAAATTCTTGAAAAGCCCTTAGACACTCGGTGCTAGAATTTTCCTGGCCCTGCCCGGGGCCTGGTCTCTCCCATCACCAGTTCTTGTCTCCTTGCTTTTCACTGTCCTTTGGTCTCCCCTTTCAGGAGCAAAGACACATTTCCTTCACATTGCCAGCCCTGTCCTCAGGGCCTGACATCGTGTCACCTGTCACTTATCAATGTCCTTTGTCAAAGGAGGAGGGATCGATGGCCGGGTGGTAAGATATCTACCTTGGCCCATGTGCATCTTGAGAGCCCTTCTTGATCAGAACCGGGCACATGATAGGTCTTCAATACTTATTTGTAGAATTAAGCTGAGGTGAGTAAAAATGACTTGATCATTATTTTACTGGTCATCTCCAGCCTTTGTTTTGTGGACAGGAAACATCTCTAGGCTGAGGCAGGTTTTTGGCGCTGATCCCAGATGCTGTACTTCTTCAGAGACAGGTTGCTGGTCACTTCCAGCATCGAGTGGGTAGGAAGGTCCTTCCTACTGTGAGAGGAAATGGGGCCTCACACATTCTCTTCAGTTCCCTTGTATCCGAGGAACTCGATTCCGCCTAAAGGTGGACACACTGCGGGTGGTGGGCACGGATCGGAGCAGAAGCCTGAACAATCAGAGCAAACTGCAGCACTCCCTGGAGGGGCACATGGTACCCCCTTGGGCACAGAGCATTGACAGGTTGAAAAAAGCCAATAGGCAGGCGACCACCATCACCACAAACTACCATGCGCTTACTTGCTGACTTCCAGAACGAAGGAAGGAATCCCAGCGTCCTCCTGGGGAAGAAAGTGCAGGCACTTCCCTCTCCTCCTTTCCTGCACACCAGTGAAACAACCAGAGGAACAGTCACATGTGTCTACCAGTAGTTTTTGAAGGCCTATTGTGTGCCGAACACAGGTGCGCAGATAATTTTAAAACTGATTTGGGAAGAGAACTAAGGGGAAGATGCAGGAAGAAAAGACAAGATGGACAGGGCAGCTACTATGGACTGAGTGGTCACAGCAGGCCTTGAGGAAAGTCAGAGATGCCAAGTGAGACATAAATGAGAGGAAAACCTGCCACATGGAGGTGGCAAAGGGGGTGCTTCAGAAAGAGGGAGAAGGCCAGGTAAGAGTTAAGTGTTGATATATGTTATATCTATATCTAAATCTATCTCTACACATACACACATATGTGTAAATATACACATAATTATCTATAAATACATATATAATTAAAAATTATAGTTTAGTGATAAACTATATATACAAATATACACATAGGTTTATAATCCCATAGTCTGTAGAGGAGGACAAATTTCCTATCAGTAGATGATAAGCCTTGAGGACTCTTGAGAAGGCAGGAAGCAGATGGACTGAACTGGTGACAGTTGATTGAGAGCATCTTACGACTCCGATAGGACCATCGGAGAAGAAAGTAACTGGGTATCCCCAGCAGAAGTCTAGGGAAAGTCCCCAGCTCTGAGCTGCAGGACTAGAAGGGGAGGCCGTTGGTGGGCACCAGATAGGGGCATGGGGAGAAACTCAGAACTTTGGCACACAGGCTCCACGAGGTAGAGAGGGTCTCCACTGGAAATGGGGGAGGCTTCCTGGTCAGTTTCTGATCTGGGCAATACACCAGAGGTCTCTGCTAACCTACGGGTGAAACAGAAAATATGCAGGAAAAGCACCTCAGCCAACTACGGAGACTTCTAGACACTCCAGTCTTGCTCCTACTTCTCACTGGCTTTTGCCAATCTAATCAGTTCCCCTAAGGTCCTGTAGCAGAAAAGAGAAGAGTGCACTTATTGGGGAGCACTGTAGAGAGGAAACAAAGGAACTTCAGAAACTCCTTCAGTATCTGAAGCACAGAACAGAGCACCTGGCCATGGGGTGTCGAGAAGTAGGGGGCTCTACCACCCACCCCTGGCACCACACCTCGCTCTGAGAGAGGACCCAGCTTCAGTGTGTTCCTGGACCATGTTCCCAGGGTCCAGGGAGGAACCCTGCGGAGCTACCTGTGCCCTCTCGTGAACACTCTCAGGTCAACTGCTCAGAGGAAAGCCTGCAGGTGGGTGGGGGAAGCCCACTGAACCAGAACTACTCAAACTGTGCTGTGCCTCTGAATAGCCTCGAATGCTTGCTGAAAGCATGCCACCCGGAGCATCTGGATTTTTAGTGAGCACCCCAGGTTATTCTGTGCACCCCATGGTCTGAGAGCCAGGGCCATACAGTTGCTGAAGGAGCCCTCAGCAGCTGTGACACAGCCCATTTGGACCATAGAATCACTTGGGGGAGAAATACCATTGACCCATGGCCAGACATTCTGATTTAAAGGTCTAGGGCAGGGGGTGTCCAGGTCCTGGGATATTTATAAATCCCTCAGGTGATTCTAATGTTTGACCAGGATTGAGAGTCAAGCTCTTCACTGATGAAAATCATGCAGCCAGTTTCTTTCTGAGTATATGGAAAGGCTGATATGCACGATCTAACATTAAAGAAACAATGATGAGAGACAATGATTCTCTGACCAGTGATCCTTAGTGAAACAGATTAAGTGACAGAAATAGAAGGGACTATATAAACAAATATGTTCACATCCTTAGGGGGATTCAAGAGGATAAACATCAAAGAACAGAATGGGTTGCTAAGAAAAAAATAGTCCAAGAAATATTATAAATTCTTTGAAATGAAAAGCATAATTGTCAACCACTCTCCCAGGACTCAGTAGGAAAAGAAAAAAAACCCATTAATGTATAAAAATCACAGAATGAACACCATTGAAAACCAAACTCTGAATGACTCTGAGAGTAATTCCAGGAATTCTATCACTGAATAGAGAATAAAAAGACTAAGAGAGAGAAGATAAGAGACATGGTTCTCTAGGACACAGACCCAGAATTCCTCCAAAAGGGTTTCCTGAAATGGAGGTTAGAACAGAAAAAGAGTAGCAGTAGTTTATTTCTAAAAACAGAAAGAAAGCTGCTGAGTTAAAGAAAGATTTCAGTTCCTAGAGCAGATTAGAAGGTAATCCTAGGGCATGTCAGAAATGTTAGAAAGAAGATACCATCTACATACTATTTTTCTTTTAAAGTCAACAGAGAAATATGTCACAAATGTTGGTTTAAAAAACGTAAGGTTCACATATCTCTGGGGAAGAATGGGGCTGGAGGTTAAGGGAGAGTTTTAATTTTATATATGTCATTATTATTTGTATAAGTCAATGACATCTTTAATAAAAACATTTTAAAGTACATTGACTAGAATAGAAACCAGAGTAACAAAAGCTAGTACAAAAGTTGATTGAGAAAGCAAAAGTCAGAGAAGAAGTAAAGAAATAAAGAAGAAGAATGATAGTCATAAAACATACAGTATCAGGAAAAAGAGAAAATATCTGATACAAGTAAATGTCACTATTTATCCAGCATCTGAAGCAAACACACTATGTGGGCAAAGAGCACAAAAACATCCAAATCACAAAAGAAAAGACTTTTAAGTATATTAAATAAATGAAAATTCAAATGAGATTTGTGTTATCAGATCTGCAAAGATAAAAAAAATTAATAATGGCTGAGTGGGCGAGGATGTGAGAAATGGGCACTTCTAAGGTGTAGACATGAAAAAAGGTGTTAGAATTTTGCTCAAGAGGAATCTGTCCACATGAACTAAAATTAAAATATGCATACCATTCTTAGCAATTCCATCCCTGGAAATTCATCTTGAAGAACTAATTGGACTTCAGTATAAGGCTGTTCATTGCATAATTGATTTTTTTAGCAAAAAAAAAATATATATATATATAAAATCTAAATATTAATCAGGGGCCAACTTTTGTGTACTAAGGGTTAAGTTTCAGCGCTATCGCTGCTGCATCATCAGTTAAATCCCTGGCCAGGGAGCTGACCCACATGGTGCAGCAGACCTCTCCTATCTTGGCCACTGCTTCCCTCAGCAGTGGATTTCAATAGATCTGCCTCTTCTGCTCCCTCCTCTGTTTCTGCTTCTGGTGAGTCTTCTCATCCCTGCACCTCTGGCCTACACCCCCATGCTTCTACGCACAAATAAATAAATCTTTAGAAAAAACTATCACCTAGGTCATAAGACCAATTTACTAATTAAATAAATTAATTACACCCATGCAACGGGTCACTATGTAGCTGTTAAAAAGTATAATGAAAATCTCTGTGTGTTCACGTGGAAAGATTGCTATAATATATCATTAGTTAAAAACTATAGACCACCGTAGATATAATGAACTCATTTGTGCAGAAGAATATGATTATTAGACACTCAATTAAGGCTCCCAAACATTCTGATCTGATGGCATTCTTAGTGTTTCAGTTGCCCCAAACAAACAAGAAAACAAAAAACAAAATCCTAACAGTTCCAAAAAATTTAATAACGACTTGTGTCCAAACAACCTGGTAGCTATTTGAAGTAGCTATATACGGAAAGAAAAAATATCAAGTTTACTTCATTCTTAAATAACCACAGTGCATGCCTGTTGGATTCTACACATCATTCGCAAGCTTTGGAATCAACTGGTGCCTGTTACCTTCATCCCTATTCCACAGTGACTTTTGTACAGTGCCTGCTTTTTATCACAGCAACTGAAAACCCAGCTTTGCAAAGAGATGACATCATTGGAAGCAATG
Organism: Galemys pyrenaicus; assembly: GCA_019455555.1. Classification (NCBI taxonomy): domain Eukaryota; kingdom Metazoa; phylum Chordata; class Mammalia; order Eulipotyphla; family Talpidae; genus Galemys; species Galemys pyrenaicus. The sequence goes on along the minus strand of JAGFMF010012094.1, from coordinate 1,413,715 downwards.
TCGCGTGATCATATGCCAAACACTACTGTATTTCCTCAAAGATTTATAAAGTGACACTTGAGTTCCCTGGGATTCTGGCCTGGGATATCCTGGGGCAATGTGGGAACATGGCAGTAGCCTATGAAAAAAGGCTCTTTCTGGAAAGTGAGATTGAGCTGGAGAAAGAAAGAATTTTCGTCATGATGTACATCTCACTAGTTTGAATTTTTTTTAAAGATTTACTTATGCCTACAAAAGCTGGGGTACAGGCCAGAGTCACAGGAGGTGAGAGGATTCACCAGACAGTGTGAGGAACAGAACTGGTAGATCCACCTAATTACACTGCTGAGGGGAGCAGCGGGCGAGGCAGGAGCGGTCTGCTGCGCCATGCAGGTCCCCTTCATGGCCGGGGATCGAACTCCCACTGCTGTGCAGCAGATGCTTCACAGTGCTCAATCTGCTGCATCATCAGAGAGGCCCTAGTTTGAATTTTTATAATAAACATTGATGTCTTTAGTTTTATCCCTTCAAAAAGCCAAAAGAAAAAGAAAAGAAAAAGAGCAGGCATGAAAGAGAATGAGAAGATATCAAGGAAAACCAAATAGAAAGTTCTATTTGGTTGAAGGGCAGAAGGTGCAAAGTCACAGCATCATCTCTGTGTTTCCTGCCATAACTGTGACTCTGGTCCAGGCCCCTTTAAGTAGGCATGCTTGCTTTCCCCACAGGAAAGGAGGGACTGATGTGATAGCTGTTGCTCAGTATGAAGAGCAGACTGGAGAAAACCACAGCTCTGGAGCCTCTGTGTGGGTTCTAATCCTAACTCTGCCACCAGCTTGCTGTTGACCTAAAGCAAGTTTATTAACTCCTCTGTGTCTCAGTCTCCTCATCTGTTTACTGGTGAAAATAATGTTTACCTGATGTGGGGATACCAGGTAAGTAAGGCATTTACTATGTGGTCAGTATGGAATAAATGCTGGATGTTATTATTATTGCTGATGCTTAATTTGAAAAAACAAAAACAAAATCAACCCCCCAAAAACCCCCAAAACAATTGACCAACAGATATTTTCCCTTCAGTGACCAGAAATGGGAGATGCAAGGGACTGTCCCAGTTATTGTAATGTCCAAAGAGTCAGTGAGAGTTGAGGAAGCCAAAAGGATCTCTGTACAAATGAAAACTATGAAAGACAGAAAGCATGAGTGAGCAGAACTCAGTGTGGAAGTTACTTGAGGGTTTTCTATTCTGGTGATAAAATGAGAGAGGAAATCATGTGATCTTATGCGAGCGTAACTTTTTTTCACACCTCCCACTCTCAAATATTAAGACACATTTTTTTTTTTACCTCATCTCTATGTCCCATAAAGCAACATCGTCGCTGATCCAGGGGTTGGACGGCTCAGCTGGCGTGATCAAAGGATCGTATTCCACATACTGTTCCGTGTAAGTGATCAAGCTGCAGGGGAGGAAAGAAACAAGGGTTGGTTACCCAGGAGACCACTTAAGCTTCATGCAGGGTGGTTGAAAGGCCTTGGAGTCTGCTCCTAGGCTGGGGTCACTTCCTAGGTGTGGAAGGTGGTGTGAAGGGAGATAGCAATGCGGCCGAGGAATACAGTGTTAAACCTCATGCAGGGTCTCTGGGGGTTGAAATGAAGCAGGTAGAGCCCCTGGAGGGCGAGGAGTCCTCCAACATGGAGCAGCCAGCATAGAGGACATTGCTGGGTTCCTGCTCAGTTCTATCCGTCTCCTAGAAGTGCCCCCAGCACATAGAGAAGACTATGTCAGGGGCTGCCATGTATATGCAAGTCCTGCTTCTGGTCATGGTGGATTGACCAGGAATGGACAGTGAGCCCAAGCTGGGTTCCTAGATCCCATTCTCCAGCTTCAGCAGTAGAAACCACTATAAGTAAGATTGGAGATAGACAGTGTTTCCCAACATGTGTGTGATGAAAGAGAATGAGGCCAACAGGGGAAGTAGAGTAGTGTGGGGATGAAGAAGGCATCTTGGGGTGTCCAAAGTCTTGGCTCTTGCTATTCTTGAACTAAATGGCATCACTGCCCTTCCTGGGGTTCAACTCTGCAACCTCTCTTTGCATTCTATGCTCCTTTTAACTGAACTGGGTTCAAGCTGGGGTTCTATTGCTTGGAACCAAATTAATACAATTGACACAGGGATGAAGGTGATGGGAAGTGAAGACAAGTTTTTTTGTGGCATTTGTACATGTGTTTCCTGAGACAGCAATGGGAACAGAATCTGCTGGGCAGGCAATGAAGGTGGTAGCAATGGCCCACACAGAGAACTACTTGAGTCTGAAGTCAATATCAAAAACTACAGAAAGATTTGAGATAGGACAGGGAAAGCACAGAGGGAGAAGAAGAAGAGAGGCATTGAATGAATGCTTTATAATGTCTGGCAAAATAACATGCTAATAACAATGGCCCATAGAAAACTGGCTGCCGGTAGTAGCACAAAAGCGAAACTGGGAGCCATCACGCATTGAAAGTGTATCCCCCCAAATTCCTTTGTTGAAGCCCTACCCTGCAGTATGACTGTCTCTGGAGATAGGTCCTTTAAGGAGGCAATTAAGTTCAATGAGGCCCTACAGGCAGGGCGGCCCTCGTCTCATAAGACTGTCCTTATAAGCGGAGGAAGGGACACCAGGGCTGGCTCCCCTGTGTGTGCGCGTGTGGAGGGAGGTCAGGGGTGGACACAGCAGGAAGATGGCTGCCTGCAAGCCAAGAAGAGTGGCTGTGCCGGAAACCTGTCCTGTCTGCACCTTGATCTTGGCCTTCCAGCCTCAGACAAAATATGTCTGCTGTTTAAGCCACCCAGTCAGTGGTAGCCATATTGACTAATCAGAAGGAAATGAAAAAAATAGAGAAGGTTCATTAGGAACATAATTTCTCATCAAACAGTTTTAACATGCTTGTCCCCTTAGCCCTGCTTCCTCCTGATTACTATATGGATTTGTTATTTTCCAATGATTAAACTCTCACATCATTAGACAGTTTAGCAAATGCTCGAGCCACCATCATCGGCTGCTCTGTGATGGTCCTTCAGTGGAGGTATGGCTGGCTGATTTGTTCACACATTCCTGTCCCATTCTTAAGAGTCACTGGCAAAAATTCATCATATGGCCACCAAAGGTAGAGCCTGTAATCAGTCGGTCATTCAATCAACTTGATTCAGTGCCTACTGGTGCCATGAAATAATGAAGCACTTCCGGATCACAGGAAGGTGTTGGTGTTGAGCTAACAGCAGTCATGGCTTCCCGTTACACTGGGTAGCACACATATACTTATATACATATTTTACACACCTACATATTTATTTATATGAGTATGATATCATATTTACAACTACATAAAACACATATTACATACAACAGAATTTGGAGGGGTATATACAATGGGAGGTAATTATCATAACGTCCCAACTTAGATTGTTGATTAGGTCCTACGTTTGAGAAACCTAGGAAGGAAGGAAATAATGAAAAAGAATTCCAAAAACAGTCTGACCACTTGAAAAATTTGGAGAAAAAGTTTTAGATGTTACCTTCTCTTCCTTACCAAAAAAAGAAAAAAAGACTCATAATTTTGCTGGAAATTGCATAGAATGTGACCTAAAAGAGCATGGAGGGTGAACTGGGGAAAGAAGAGATGCTGTTCATTGTGGGTTAAGTTTCCTGGGAAGAACCTCAGGAGCAGAGTTCACGCCTGGGATCTTACCACAGGGCAGGTGGGAAAGACACAGCAAACGCCCCTTGCTCCGGGAGGAGGGGCAGCGAGCTGAGCAGGCTGTTACAGAAGGGCCCGTTCCTGAGGAAACAAGGCAAGGCAGGCAAAGCACTATGGGAGAGAGGTCCTCAGACCTGCTTGAAATACAGTGGGAATGTGGCAGAGCAAGCACCAGGAAATCAGGACCTCCTGCGTGAAGGAACTTAGAAACTGTGGGAAAAGGGGGTGAACAGTGGGTGTATTTGTACCCTCTGTAGAATGGGCGTTTCCTAAACCACAAGGCACAAAAGGGAATAGGGGCAGGAAGATGGTCTTATTAGAAAAAGGAATGAAAAGTGGAGTAGCACTGAGGAACAAAAAAAGCAAGTTTGGTTCCTGTTAATTAACATTTTTCACATTAGACATGGTGGGTAGGAGAGCGAATATAAAGAAAGGACTCCTTAATTGTAGGTCACTCATTAAAAAAAGCTATTTAATATAGAAACTCAGGATGACTGTAGAGATGTGGCACTGGACTTAGCCTTTCAGAGAGAAGAGCATGTGTCGGGCCAGGTACCTCGTCCTCCCAGATACAGGTCTGGATAAAATCACCCTGGCAATCAGGTTACCTCTGAGTTTTTTGCCCTGTCACCTAAGATGGGCTGGGGAGAAAGGAGGAGCCAGGATCCATGGTGACTGGAGTTACATAAAAGCAAAGTTGCAACGACCTCCTTGGCCCCTTCTTCCCCCCTTCTCTGAAACTATCACTAGATAAGGCATTCACAGGCTTCTAACCCCCTAGCAGGTTTTTAATAGACACTTAAGGTATCCAGTCCCTCGCTGTCTTATCTCATTTCATTAATTACATTTCATGATCACAGAGGGTCAGGAGGCAAAGGAAGAACCAGCATCCAATTTCAGGGCACAGCAGCGATCTTGAGATGGGCCAGCAAGGTGATGGTGAAAAAATCAATTCAGCAGTCAGCTGTGACACACACATGACTCCCAGGGACAGGTAAGGGAAAGCCAAGTACAGAAGCAGATATAAAATGATACAGTTCCTTTTTCCCAGTGTGGACAGTGTGGCATGATGCCTGCAGGGCCAGGTGTGGCACAGGGTCATTGCCAGCGTGCGAAAGTCTCTGGGGAAGTCCAGCAAAACATAAAAGCTTTCCAGACAATTTGGGACTATGATGCGTAGATTTTTGCACTTGCAATATTGATTTGTCCAGTACTCTAAGGCTTGGGGGAACTAAAACAAAACTGTTGAGGCTGGCAAAGAAGAGTAAGACTTTTTATTACTTGGCAAGTTCAATGACTGAGAGAGAATTGGTGAGGTAAGTGACCAGATGCCTCTTCCTCTTGGCATGCTGTCTCTTGTTCGGGAGAAGACTCTTTTGCTTTAGAATCGAAGCTGTGGACATTGGTTAGTCCATTTGGTATAGCTGATGAATTTCAAATAAAAAATTGGAGTCTATTTTCCCAGTCCATGAATCTGGTCCGAACTTGTGATTTGCTTTATCTGATAAAATGCAGCAGAAGAGAGGAGTACCAGTTCCAAAATTCAGGAGGTTCTGCATGCTTCTGCTCTCTCTCCAAGAATGCTGATTTCCCCGTGGGGACAGCCAGCCTGCTGGCACTGAGAGCCACGAGAGGGGAGTACACAGTTGTCCCAGCTGAGGTCACCCCAAGTCAACTGAAGCCAAAGACCTGAGACAGTTCAGGCAAGATCAGCCAAGCTGGCTACCCAACCTCAGCTGCACATGGACATGAGGGTTAACTGATGGATACTCACAGATATGTAAGCAAATGCCTATTCCTGGAAGCCATTATGTTTTGATGGGTTTCATTACTCAGCAAGAAGTAGCTAATGTACTTGGTTTGCTACTGACAAGAAATAGGGGTTGGTTGGAGAGGAGGAAGAACTATTAAAGTTTGTTGACTGGAAACAAGAAAACAAACTAACAATTACAAAGCAAAAATAGACTCAAAGAGCTTAATGGCCTGGGGCCATGAGGGAAAGGGAGGCAGCTGTGGTACTTTGTATGACCTTCATCCCTGTTCTAGGAACACAACCCTCAGTCATCCAGAAGAAGGAACTGACACGTGGTGTCTTGGCTTTAGGAAAGCGAGCACATAAACCATTTCTAAGGAAGATTCTCATCTAAAACAGCTAAAAGGAAGAGCTTAAGGTGTTAAGTGTATTTTATCCAGAAATTTCATTTGTGCACCCAGGGGTCATACTTTCTGAAGCAAAAGCTGGGTAACATCTCAGGCTCTGTTTCCAGGTGCGAAGGACAGCCTGGGAAATATGGTTTGGTGACCATGATATTTGTACTCATAGGGACAGTGGGACAAAATATTTCAAACCAGGGAGTGAGAAGATCTGTGCTGAGTGCCAACCTCTTTGTGGGACCCCTCTTTTCCCAAAGGTGCCAGATAGCGATGACACAGGGGACAGACCAGGTAGAAACAGACTGTGGCTCTCTGGGTGGCGACTGCAAAGAGAGAGGGTGGGCACAGACTACCATCTGCAGGGCCAACCTCATTCCTTGGCCAGCCCTTTGTGCCCCTGAACACCATCCGCCAGTTCATCCCAGTCTCATGCACTCAAACTTGACTCCCTTCCAAGCACTATCAGGCACCATACTGGAAAATAGTAATAATCACTCACGTTCACATGTGCCAAGTGCCAGGCACTGAACCGAGCTCCACCATGGAGTAAGCCCTGCCAGCAAGTATTACTGCTCTCTCTCCTTTAAAGAGGTGGGAAGAGAGGTGCAGAAAGGCAAAGCCACTTGCTCAAGGTCACACAGTTAGAAAAGGCCCTGGCAGCATCCAAAACCAATGGCCCCCACCTATCCCCCAAATTGTTCTGTTTTGCCCTTTTTCAGTTTCCTTATTCCCACCCCATGGGGCCAAGATGCACCCAGTGAGCCCTGCCCCCAGTCTATGACTCTTGAATTTTAGGGGCTGGATTTTCATGACCATCAGTACTCCTGCTTCTCCCCAACATCAGTTCTCAAGGAACTGAAAATGTGGAGGGCCTTTTCTCATGGGATAAGTCCTTTGCCAGATGGCTCCTGGCGAGTTACCACCCATTACCCAGAACTGGCCTGGGAAACCAGATCTGGAGTGGGTGGTGTGTGCCCACCTGAGATTACTCAGCCTTCACCTCTGGTGCGTTCAGCAGCTGTCAGCACCACTCCCTGTCCCCTCTGCCCCCTGCCCCCCCAGCCACTGACAGACCAGGGCTCCAGGGTGCTTTATCTCCCGCTACCACCTGGCTCCTCTCCCTCTGCCCTCTCTGTCTGGGACTTTCCTTGTGGCGCTAATGAAAAACCCCGCTGCTGGGAATACAATAGAGTCTCTTTGGGGCTGAGACTTGTGTAAGCTTTGGGCCAAGGAGTGAGGAGTGGCTGGTAGGAATAATCTCTTTGAGGCTTTGAGGCAAGTGGCCTCCCCAGCATAATTAGACGGTACCAGGTGGCCCGCCTCCCTCCCTGCTAGCACATAAACAGACAGTAGGCACTGCCAGCATCCTCCCCTACCTCACCGAGGCTTTCTCCCCGCCCAGCCTAGGCACACCTGGGGCCTCAGCACACCTGTCTGGTGGTGTGGGGCTCGGCCTCCCTCATGCTCCCTCAGGTTCTGGCTCTTTCCCCACATCCCGAATATAAGACAGAGCTGGGTGTCCTTTCTGCTGTGACTTCTCAGGTCAGTCTGAGTGGCTGGCAGCGGCTTCACCATACTCTCAAGGGACCTGTGAAGCCACTGGAAGAATATTCAAATGCAAGTTGCTGGGATCTGCTTAGAACCACTGAATCTGAATCCCCAGAGTCAGAGTTTAGGAATTTCCATTCCTAGCCACCTGGACTATCAATCTCCAAGCCAGTGGATCTGAATAACTAGACCCAAGAAAGATGATCCTTCAGACAAGCCTCTGGGATTGTCTCTTAGGAGACAAGCCTCCTTTCAAGTGCCCTTAGCAGACCAGACATGGCTAGCACAACCCTCTCAACATACCACGGTACCAGGGCAGCCAGTTGTCTTTTTTTTTTTTGTGAAAGAAGCTCATAGTTCCTCACAGTCCAAGACACCAATGGAATTGAGATCACTGCAGTGGTTTCACTCACAGATACTCTTCTGGGACAAAGGCAACCACAGTGAGATCTGAAAAGCAGATATTGTGGGAGCCCCACATTATGCTAGTGAGGTGAGGTGGTTCCCACAGAATTAGCAGGAAACACTGAGTCCATAATGATTGGTAAAATGTGAGCTCCAGCCACGGCAACCTTCTGAAGCATTTGCAGTAGGGAAAATAGGAATATCAGTGATTCTGAACGGGGTCAATTTACCACCCCCTCCCCAGGGGTATGTAGTAACAGCTGGAGCCATTCTGGGTTGCTACGATCACGAGGTGGGGTTTTGATCTGCTGGGTAGGGGCCAGGATGCTGCTGGATATCTTATAATGCGTGGGAGTTTCCTGCAACAAATTCAGCTCAGAATGTCAAGAGTGACAATGTTGAGAGACTTTGATGTAGGTGTGAGTTACCCTAGTAAGACATAAGTCCAAATCCATGACTCCCTGAAGGCAGAAGTCTCATTCAGGTTTTGGGCTGGGAAATGGGTTTCTCTTAGCCTCACATTGCCGTTACTTATCTAGAAAGAAAATATGCATCACCCCAGGCCAGCAGTGAAAGGGTGAAAACACCAGCCCCTGTATGACCCGGGCTTACAGGACACACTTCACTCTGATACATTAATGCTAAGACCCCACTTAAGTCCTTGATCCTTCAGCTATCTGTCATGGCTTTAACAGTAGCATATGGATGAACAAACATTCAGCACTGGGCTGCCTGACCAGACTTATCCCATACAGATTCCCAGGTGGTCGCCCCTCTTTCCTGAGACTTCAAGAACAGACTATTTAGTTGACAAAATTGAATCTCTCATGAGTTAACGGAGTGGAACCAGCGACTGGTGCAGATTGTAGCACAAATGCTCCTGCAGAAGCCAGGCTGGAGGTGCCAAATATTTTCTTTCCAGTTGATTCGATGCAGTTCAGTGGTTGATGGTGTGTGGAGGCGGAACGCCTCCTGATGGTCCAGTCCCCTCCTGTTTGTGCAGCCCGCACCTCAAAGGGCACAGATAATTTTCTTCATCCTATAAAGTGAATCTAGGCATTTTATAGCTTAAAGGGGAACAGAGCAATTCCACTTGAATTAATCAGGAGGCTGAAGGCAAAAGTGCATGATGTAGCTTTTAAGGATGCTCTTCCTTGATCGACAAGGTCCTGTGGCCGCCTCCCTTGAAAAGCTTTGGCAACATCCTGACACCATTCAAGGGGGTGGGGCTGTTATCTTAGATGCACTAGCACAGGGCCTGTTGTTTTTCACCCATCCATTTAAGAAATAACTGTGGTCTGCCTCTCGGCATTACTTGAAAGCCATAACCTGGGACATTTCTCCTTTGTTAAATTAGAAGACAGCTGGTATATGACCAAGGGGAAACATACCTTTCAGCCACTTTGGACATTTTTAAACAATGTCTGTCAATCTGTGCATTCAAAAATGTTATCTGGGGGAAGAGAAAACAGGGGTGTTAAGACCAAGCTAGACTGCATTTACCCTAAGAATCCAAATTCTACATTTTCATCATGATTCAAACACCTGTTCTGGAAAGACATATCCAGCCCTCCCACTTGCACTCCAGCAACCATTCATCACCTTTGGATTTTTCTGCCACACTTAAGATTCACACTGCAGTTCAGTCTGTGTCACATAGTCTTCTGCATTGTGTTCTAGCTAAAGTCTTGATTCCCAAAAGTAACGGCAAGTTTAAAGGCAGCATATATAGACATACCTTGTATTGCACTTTGCTTTATTGTGCTTTGAAATACTGCATCCTTTTTAATTTTTTTATGAGTCTCTCCACCAGCGAAAAGAATGCCACTTACAGAAGTGATGGCTGGTATTTTTTAAGCAATAAAGTATTTTTAATTGAGGTATGACTTGTGTTTAAAAACATAGTGCCTTTATCACACAGATCCACAAAGAACTAACCAGACGAAACAAAAACAAAGTGAACAATCTAGTCAAAAAATGGGCAAAAGAGATAAAAAGGCAATTCTACAAAGAGGAAATGCAAATGGCCAACAGGCATATGAAAAAATGCTCAACTTCTCTTGTCATCAGAGAAATGCTAATCAAAACCACGATGAGATACCACCTCACACCAGTGAGAATGGCACATATCAAAAAAAGTAGCAACAACAAATGTTGGTGAGGATGTGGAGAAAAAGGAACTCTCTTACACTGCTGGTGGGAATGCAAGCTGGTCCAACCATTAAGGAAAGCAGTATGGTGGTTCCTCAAGCTACTAAGAATGGAACTTCCATAGGATCCAGCAATCCCATTCCTAGGTATATACCCAAAAGACACAAATACACTGATTCAAAAGAATACCTGCACCCCTATGCTTATAGCAGCACTCTTTACAATAGGTAAGACCTGGAAACAACCTAAATGCCCAAAAACAGATGAGTGGATTGGGAAGCTGTGATACATATACACGATGGAATACTATTCAGCAATCAAGAATGAAAAACTAGATGCATTCATAGGAACATGGATGGAACTCAAAGGGATTATGCTCAGCGAAGTAAGTCAGAAGACAAAAGAAAAATACCAGATGGTTTCTCCCCTAGGAGGAATATAAGGGAACCAAACAAGGATCAAGGAAAGGAATAAGAACAATAATAATAGCAACAATAAAGACACAAAAACCAAAAATGAAAAGACAAGGACAAATTGGGGACACTTGGTGGGGAGGGATGAGGAGGAGGGTTGAGGACAGATGGGAGCACGGGGGACTGAGGTGATGGTGCACTGGTGATATGGTGATGGGGAATACATAGGGATTACAATTGATGTTAAATATATATAAATTAAAGGGAAAAATAGAATAAAAAATAAAACAACAACAACAAAACAATGCCATTGCACAATTAATTCCAGTAGAACATACACATAACCTTTATATGTGGTGGGGAACAACAATAACAACAAAACCCAACAATGTGACATTTATGCTAGTATTTGTTTTATGGCAATGGTCTAGAACCAAACCTGCAATATCTCTGAGGTGTGCCTGTATTCTAGAAAGTTTAGCAATAGCATGGACAGATAATACATACACTGTAAGGATCTGGCTTAACTAGGTCCAGTGATCTTTCTCTGCTCACTTCTTTATGCCTTTATGGCAGATTAGAATCATTCCCCAGCTATTTTATATACACCTGTTTCCTCTTCTCCAACCAATAATAAACTTGTTATGTGCAGGCACCCAACAGTTTACTCCTTTAGGTTCTTGCCCAAAAGTCAGTAAAACATAACGTAAAGAGGAGATCCTAAAATTACTTCTTTACCAGGGAAGACCCAAAATGTGTAATAACTGGCCACTGACTGCTGAGCTGGGTTGATCAGTTAACCCATCATCAAGAACATTCAATGTAGCACTGAAATGACACTGGAAAGGGGGTTTCTTTATTCTTAAATATTCCTTTTGAACCATAGCCATAAAGTCGGTGATGCAGCACTGCTTTGCTCTGGAAGTGCATTAAAATTTTACCCCATGGTGTATGAGTCCCTCCCCCTTCCATCTCCCATAGCAGTCACCCAAGGCATTGGGATAACCCAGTTATGTCCTTCTCTGGAGATACTGGAGGACCTCAGCAGAGAGTTTTCCCTCTCAAGTTTCCAGGGTTGTTCACACACAGACGCAAGGTTCGAGTGCCCATAGCTGGGTTCCACTGTGGTTTCCAGGAACTCAAAGCTGTCACAGCCTTCAGAGGTAAACATTCAAAGCACTTTTACACTGGCCGTGCCTCCTCATGGGAGTGCAGGAGTCACTACATTCACCTGTTTCCGGATGTCCTCCTTTGTAGTTTTCCTGACAGGCTGACTGGGTATGTGCAAAGGGCTTGACTGGGCATCTTCAGTCACACCATACACTGACTAGAGAAGAAGAAAGAACATAGAATTATGTATCCTGAATGTGGAAGGGGAACTCCCAGGTCAGCTAGTTCAGCTTCTTATCCAACGCTTCAAATCCCCTCTGTGACATCCTGACGAGAAATGATCAGGATCTGCTTGAATTTCTTTAGTGATGGAGATTCTGTCTCTTGAGGGGTCACATCCCATCTTTGGGTAATGGCTGTTGGAAAATCTCCCCTTTTATTGAGCTGAAAATGGACTCTTTGTGTATCAGCGTTTCTACAAATATGGTCCTTAGACCATGTGCAAAGAATCATCTAGAAGTACTTGGTAAAGTTGAACATTGCAGAGCCCCACCCCAGACTTCACCGGATCAGACTCTGTGGGTGGGCTTTGGGACCCTGCACTTTTGTCATACACCCCCAGGTGATTTTGAGGCACAAGAAATTCAAGAACAATCACTAAAGGTTATGCACAAAAGAGCTCTAGATTTTCCGTTGGCCTGCAGGGGACCCGCCCACCTGGTACGAGCTTGAGATGGCAGAGTTTCAGATTTTTTCCTTTCCAGCTAAACAATTTCCTGGTCTCAGTTTCTCCACATGTTCATAGCTATGGCTACTTTTTAAGCTGTTCTTTGTGTGTGGGAGCAGATTAATGATAATCTTTGCTTTGGGAGAGAAACAAATGAAGGTGGGGAATATATAGCTGAGAGCTATAAAAACCATGAAGGGCTCAGCTAAGGGTGGAAATGGGCTCCATGAAGTTCTGGAATACTAGAATTTAGGGCATCCTTAAGATGAAATGAGGACATATTAAGACTAACATTATAATCCATAATACAGTGGGCATCAGTATCTTAGTGAAGAACAAAATATATAAGCAAATTAAAGAAGTTCATGTATATATCTTGTATACATGAGTGAGTGAAAGGATTGCTTGTGACAAGGAATATAGATGTTTGGGGACACATCTCTCACCTTTTGGGATTCATATTATGGAGGACAGCTTGTCCCACTGAATATGGTGCTTGGGGCTCTTATGAGGGTGGGGTGTACCAACATGGGGCGGTCTGAGTGTGGTACCCTTGGGTGTTCTATCACCACTGCCATTCCAATCGTGAAAGTCCATGATCATTGACTCATTCATAGTTGGGCAAGATGGTAACTGGAGTTTGGAAGATGTAGCTACACTGACAGATTTCCATTTGTTTCAAAGCATGGCATTTACCTTCACCTGTTACACTTTGCTACTTTCCCCCCCTTTAGTTTCCTCTTCTTCCTGCTGCCTTCATAGAGACACTTGCTACTTCTCCTTTCAGAGCTCACTACAAGGTGACCCCACTTGGGAGGCCCTTGCAGCAGCTCCCATCCTGGCGCCCGCACCCCCTCTTGACATCCTCTACTTCCCCAACATAGCCTGGGCACAGCTGCCTGTTGGCACCTTTTATCCCCCGCCAGACTGTGGGCTTTGCGAGGATTTGCCACCGTGTTTCTGCAGCAGGAACGGTGCCAAGCACACATCAGCCACCCCATACATATTTGTAAGATAAATAATAGAATTGTTTCAAAGGATAAAATGCAGTAGAATTCCAAACAGCAAACTGTAAACAGTAGCAGAAATGGAAGGGCTATTCGCATCAAGCATTTTTTTTTTAAAGATTTATTTATTTATGCATACAAGCACTGGGGTACAGGCCAGAGGTGTGGGGGGTGAGAGGATTCACCACAGAGAGCGGGG
>JAGFMF010012094.1:1360490-1390582 GCA_019455555.1 Galemys pyrenaicus | reverse complement strand
GTCCGTCCGTCCGTCCGTCCGTCCGTCCGTCCGTCCGTCCGTCCGTCCGTCCGTCCGTCCGTCCGTCTGTCTATCTATCTATTTATCTATCTATCTGACATTGATTAACAACACTGTATATGATTTAGGGGAATAGGTTCATACCTCCTCAGATGTATGTTACCACATCATCTCCACCATTGAAGCACCCATAAATCATTGGGTGCCCTCCCTGCTTTGTTCCCAGCCACCCCCCCTCCAGTAACCTCAATTCTGCACCCATATCTCTAGGGTTTGTTTTGGTTTAGTTTTGTTTCTCTATAGTCCACATGTGAGTGAAATTATCTGTTACTTGTTTCTTTCCTTCTGACTTATTTAACTTAGCATAACCCTTTTTTATTTCAAATGTGGTTTGTTTAAAAAAGATTCAAATTATTGAGACATATTCAAAAAGCACATTTGGTCTTACCTCAAAATGCTGTTGAAGAAATGTTTCTTTTACGTATCTTACATAATACAAGTGTTTAAGGTAGGGAAGTATCACTTTAGGATACTTTTATCCAACATTGCAATGGATGAGGCAGCTACAGCTGTGCACTGTGGTGGACAAAGTGTGGGGGGTGCTGTACTTAATTACAAGTACGTCCTTTGGCCTCCTGGCCCACTGTCTAGGCACCTGAAGCAGGCAGCCTGGGTTGTCCCCAGCCCCATCTGGTGTAGACACAATCTTATGTAAAATTCAGAAAAGTCTAACCCAGTTCTGGACTAGGGCTTTGTTTCAGCAAAATCACCCTGAGATCTTTTCAACCCATCTGGGTCAAAATGGGCTGGATTTTGAATGCATGAGGTAGCTACACTTGTGGGATGCAAAGTTGGTACCATTTCCTCTGGTCAGGACTTATAGAGCTACAGGTTTTTGGCCAGTTCCCCTTGGCTAATGTCACACTATAGGGAGTCTGTTCTCTGCCCCCAGGAGAAGGATCTAACTGCCGAAGGGACCTCTTCTTTCTTTTATCTATCTATCTATCTATCTATCTATCTATCTATCTATCTATCTATCTATCTATCTATCTATCTATCTATCTATCTATCATTTCCCCCCTTTAATTTATATATATTTGACATCAATTGTAATCCCCATGTATTCCCCATCACCATATCACCAGTGCACCATCACCTCAGTCCCCTGTGCTCCCATCTGTCCTCAACCCTCCCCCTCCCCACTCTCCACCAAGTTCCCCAATTTGTCCTTGTCTTTTCATTTTTGGTCTTTGTGTCTTTATTGTTCTTATTCCTTTCCTTGATCCTTATTTGGTTCCCTTATATTCCTCCTACCTGCACCCCTATGTTTACAGCAGCACTCTTTACAATAGGTAAGGCCTGGAAACAACCTAAATGCCCAAAAACAGATGAGTGGATCGGGAAGCTGTGGTACATATACACGAGGGGCCTCTTCTTAGCACAGACCTTTCACCTTTAGCCAACAATGGCCAATCTCTGAGCGCACAACGGGGATCTTGTTTCATGCTGAGATGTTGTTTTTTCTTGACTATTGGATTTATCATTGAAAAACCTTTGTCCCCTTGGCACTCCCACTTCATGGCGTCACTTGATGACCCATTGCCACCTCACCAACTTGCACTCCACCGTCACAAAAATAGAAAACAAAGGCATTTTAAAGTGAATGGGTCATCCTGTACTACATGTTAAATGTTTAACTAAACGTCAAAAAATATATTGACCTCATCCTATTTCAATGTGCTTAAAAATCTGACTTCCTTCCAAACTTTTTGCCTCTGCTAGTGACATCATTGTTTACCTCCATCTCTTAACTAGGGAACATGTAAACTTCATGTCTCTCTATTTTTCTCATACCCTCTAATTGCTTTCTAGAATAACAAGATTTTAGCAAAGGAAGTAACCGTGGAAACTATCAAGACCTTTCATTGACAGATGGCAAAGTGAAAGGTCAAGAGAAATGAAATGATTTACCTACAGGCTAGTTAGCAGCAGAGGTGGAATTAGAATTGAGGTCTAGTTCAGAGCTCTTTGCACTGTGACATTCACTGCCCCACTTATTCATTCATTCAATGATTAAAAAACGTACTGAATGACTCTTATGTGCCAAAAGCACTATTTTAGGTGCCAGGGAAATCACCGTGATAGCAGTTCCCTTACATGGAGCTCACTAAGTGTTGGACTCATTCTAGACACTTTCCAAATACTCACTTAACTTTCACTGTGACCCTATGAGGTGAGTCCTGTTATTATCTTCACTATATAGATGAGGGAGCTTTTTCCTAGGTCATTCCCTGCTTTGGGGGGTCCACCATGACTCCATAAAATTGTTGAAGCTGTTCTAAGTGGACTTACATTACCTGGGAAAATAGTGGTTTGTCATATACAAGGACACTTGACTGTTCCTATACCATGAAGTCTTAAAAAATTAACCTACCCTTTCAACCTCCTCAGCTTCCTCAAACATTCTTCATTAGCATAAAACCTTTGACTGCTCAGATCAGATGCCTCAACATCCTCTTCTTGTCCCCATTGTGCCGCCTCCCCCAGCCTGGAATGGTTGGTGAGCAAGCTGGTGACTGACATCTGTGACACAGCTATTGACCCGGGGTGAGTGATCAGTAAGTGCTTGCTGAATGAATGAAAGTTCTTGGTTCTTTATCAACCTAAGTCATACCTGATCACACCAAGTTCACTCCTTTCTGTCAAGGGGGCCGCTGCAGAACTAATAATATCAAATATTATCTTAATAGTAGTAATACTAACTACTAACTTAGTTCTGACTCCTTACTATCTGCTACACACCAACTTTATGTGCATTTCATTTAATCAACTATGTTTAGGAGCCGAATATTTTAGGAGATGAGTACCAATATTATTATGCTTTTAATAGGAGGTTTCTAAGACACAGAGAGGTCAAGTAACTCTCCAAGGTCACACAGCTTGTGGAGCTAGTTGATCCTGGGGTCACTGTGCTGAGTTCTCTCTTGGTGAGTACTTACTGATTTTGTGGTTAAAATAGTTCTTTTGCATCATACACTTTGACTTCAACATCCAATTTGTCAAGATTGAGACAGGAATTCAAAAGAATTCTGCTTTAATGAGAGCCTGATATAAATTGTTATTTCTATCTCCGTTCAGGCTGTACAACTAAAATGATGGAAAGGAAAAAAACTTGCAAGTAAAGAGAAGTGATGCCTGCTACATGTAATGCCAGTTTATGGGCCCAAGTAGGATATCTGGGTATCAGGTCCTACCATCCCCCCTCCCTTTAAATTGCCTGGAAAGATGCTGGTTTTCACATTTACAAGGGCATTCGCCTGCTGCCTGGAACTGAGTTATGGCTATTCAAATTCTGAACTGGGTTTTCCTGAGTGGTGTTTCAGCCCCACGAGTACTTGTTTTATGAATAGCCAAATGCAGCTCTTGTTTGGAGACAGAAACTTTGCTGCATCTACTTATCATATCACTGAGGGCACAGTACAGTTCCAGAGGGAGGCACCGTGGTGCTTGCAGAGAGCAGATGAGACAAAAGAGGTTTTACTCTCTGCGTCTGGAAACACAACAACGGTAGCCTTATTAGGCTTGTCCACTTCCATCCTCAAGACTACTCCAATTGCTGCCTTCCCCTCCTCAAATGCATGATCTAGAGGGTGCAGCTTATCTCACACGTCTCCCAGACAGGATGCTCTGGAACGTGCATCAGCTGCAGGCCTCTATTCCACTCACTGCGGTGGCCCCTGCCTTGCTGAGCAAATGATCCTACAAAGAACCTGGGAAGATGCTGTGGATCTCACTGGGCATTCCAGAGTCAGAAAGAGAACTGTGGACGGCCCAGCAGCTGAGTCAGGGAGCAGGATGCTGTGCAGAAGGCAGGGACTGAGGCCAGGCACCATGCATGGGGGTGAGAAAAGAGCATGTGCCTTGGAGCTGCTGGCATCAGAGTGAACTGAATGCTGCTGCCTCTACTGAGTGTCTGCTAATAACCTGATAAAGAACCAGAACCATCAGCAAATATTTACTGAGGGCCAACTATGTCTCAGGCATGTACTATGCTTAGGGGGATAGAAGATGGGGGTGTTGAGAGTGAACAGGTTGCCCAGTCTCTGTTCTCAGTGAGTTTACAATTGACTGGGCAACCAGACAGTGAAAAACCATGTGAATAGTGTGAGAATGTGGCCTCTTTGGGCCTCGGGTTCTTCACTTGAATTATAGGGACAATACAACTTCTTTACAGGGTTGGTACATAGAAATAGCAAATAGTTTCCATAGAGAGTATATGGCAAGTGTATGATAGATCTCTTCCTGGATAGAGGTAACTCCCTGCTTATTGAGCTCCCGAGTTCACTCACTTTTTAAATCCCTAGAATAGGCTATATCTCCCTTTCCCTTCAACTTCCAACTATCAGAAACACCAGTGTGGTATTAATAAGTCTTAACAAGTCTGTAAGAATGGAAAAGGCTAAACAGAGATGACTCCTTGATCCAGCCCTTCCTGAAACTGTGCCCCAGGAAGGAATGGTTGAATCATTGTCTTCTATTGTCATGGTTCCACGGAATGAGCATTTCATTGATGGAAATTTTTTGCCCTTCTTCCATTTCCTTCCAACAGCTCTGTCTTTCAGTGTGGGCTGCCTTTCTTCATGATGTAAATTAAAGAGTTTATTAGCGGTCAACAGCATGAGAAAGACTAAACAGGATAAAGGCCCTCTTCCACATGTACTGTGGTCACTACACACCAAGCACTTATCTTCTGCACTCCCAGGAGTAACATAAAGTGTGGGTTGTGGTTTCACTGCTCACCATAGTCAGTATTTTCAGGTTCCCAGCAGTTTGAAGGCCAAAAGTATGGGGCCTGCAAAAAAGCACAGGTGTCAGGACTCGTGTCCAGCAACTGCCTTCCCCTGTACCCAGTGAGGACCCCTCCCTATGACAAGTTCTGTCTCATCTCCTTTCAGCTGATACCACATCCCAATTATCCCCAGCTCTTTAACACAGTGGAGCCCAGTCAACATTCTAATCTAGATGCTAGGAAGTGAAATCCATGTAAGCAAAATAAACACAAGAATAAAAAGCTCAGAGGAAAAAAATTTCTTGTCCCATGACCGAGGCAGTCTAACTATAGATGTTAGGCTGCTACAGTTTCTATAAATGCCAACCTCTTTTTATCCCTCTGTTTGTTAGGGATTGAATTGTCTCCCCTCCCCTCCAATTCATATATTGAAGCCATAACTCACCAGAGTATTGTATTAGGAGTTAGGAAGTAAGAAGGTTAAATGAGGTCATAAGGATTGGGCCTTAATCTGAAAGGATTAGTGTCCTTGTAAGAGGAAACATCAACGCTTGCACTGTGTCTCTGGTGTTCATTCACACAACATCTCTCCCTCCTTTCCTCCCTCTTTTTTCCTTCCCTTCCTTCCACCCTTCATCCCTCGCTCCCTTTTTCTTCTTGATTTGACCATAGAGGTCATAAGCAAGAGGAGACCATATGCAAACCTGATGAGCACTCTCACCACAAACTGAACTCTTCTAGAAACCTGATCTTGACCTTCCAGCCTCCAGAATCATGAAGAATAAACTTTTGTTGTTTGAGTCCCCAGAAGATTAAGAGCCTCTTTGACCCCATCTGAAGAACTCCACACCCAAACCTTTAGGTTTTGACCTTGACACACCCTTTAGTATCTGCCTGGTGCCCTCTAGGATGGCATCTGAGAAAAGGAGTGGAAGTGGGTGGGAAAGGTTAGTGGGTAGTGAATAGAATCTTCACACCAGGAAGGCAGCATGACTTAGTACCAAGATCAAGGACTTCATCAGCAGAACCACGTATGTTCAAAACAAAGCTCCCTACTGATTTACTAAGTGCCCCATTAATTCTCCAGCACCTCAGTTTTCTCTGGTAAAATGGGTGATACTTATTCTCCCAAAGTTTGACCTTTAGAATAAATGAGGAAATACATGTAAAGTGCCCAACAAAAAGTAGGTTCCCTAGGAGAGCCTTGTGCTATAATTTGGTGGAACAACAAATGGCCCAAAACAGTTTGTGTGGCTTTCCCAGTACTGGTGAGAGGGAAGGCTGCTTCCTTAAATGTCCTTAGCTTTATTTATGGAGCTCTAAGCTGAGATCAGCTGATGGGGAGAACAAAACGCTCCTCAGGAGGACGAGCCTGGCAGGCCTACCTGGAAACGATAAAAGGTGCCGTCATCCTTCATGCTGAGAACATGGTCCGAGATGGGGAAGATGTAGCCCTGGGCAGCGATCAGGCTTCCCACGTGTATTGCTTCAACTGCAGGGATGGAGCATAAGAGAGACGTAATGAGGAAGCTGTCAGAATGCAGGACTACTTAGCTGAAATGTAAGTGGGGAGAGTATAAAGACCACTAGAAGTCAACTGCCATCACCCCCAGTCAACTACAGTTAGGATGAGATTGCACTGGGCTGGAGGGAGATGCCAATGGTTGAGAGAGGCAGCCATCTGTTTAGGTTTCTCTGGAATCTAATTCTGAGAGCCTGACACTGTTTAAACCCCTTGTCAAGTCTTTCAGAAGAAATCTAGCTTCATGGTCAAGAGAATAGTTCGGCATAGATAAACCTGTACTTAATTGAGATATTTCACAGTTACCAGCGTCTCTGTAGGGTTCAATAAGTACTGGCAGCTTTGATTCATATTTTTTGTTGCATCATTTTTATCACCCCCAGTCATGAGAACGTGGCCTCACATTGCATTCCCCGTAGGACAGTTCCACCACCGATGAGAGTGGCAATCCACTTCTGATTTGGATGTAAGGTAAAGTCTCACTTTTTTTGAAAATTGGAAGAAGTAGGCACGGAATAAGAAAGCAATCTGATAGAAATATTTATATATTTGCCACAATCAACCTATTTCTTTGTAAGATTAGTACCAGTCAAAAATATTTATGTAAGTAGTTGAGCATTTATATTTATTTTGAAGAGTTACGAGAAAAAAATCTAAATGATTCTATTACATGTGATAAACTTTCTCAAATATAAAAGTACTCTTACTGGTAAAAACTTTAATTTTGGACATGGACACTACTGATATGAGAGGAGCCTCAGGTTGGGGAATCTCTAGGAACAGTTAATTTTGTTAATTATTTTATTTGTTAACTTTATTAATTATGCTAATATTTTGAAATCAGGAATTTAAAATTCAAATTCAAATAACTGACATTTTAGTGACTTGCTTTGACTTCACCTGCAAATGTTTCCAGAGACTGCAAATCATCCAAGCATTTGTTCATTAAGAATCACCCAACCTCCCTCAGAAGGCACATGGACACTGGTAACCGGTGGAACTGGAATGATGGAGAAGTATTTCATCCCTGTGCTGATGACCAGTTTGATGACCTGTAGAGTCTGTTCAAGAGTCATGGGTCCAGCAAAAAGGAAAGCTTTCTCACCCACAGCTGCTCCTCTCCCAAGGAAGGAAGAACAAAGTCCAGGGCTATGGTGCGTGGACACCACACATCCATAGAATTTTTGCTTCATCCTTAGAGCATTTGACTAGAAATCGGGCAGATGTTGGCCATGCCTGGCTTCCCAGGGTCTTGGTTTGCCACATTTCTGCCCTTCTGGTCCAAGCTGGTGAACTGTTAACTCCACCTGCTCAACCCCTTCTCAGAAGCCCAGCTAGGTCTTCTGCCCTTCTGGTCCAAGCTGGTGAACTGTTAACTCCACTTGCTCAACCCCTTCTCAGAAGCCCAGCTAGATCTCCATACCTCAAGGTTCTCTCAAAGTCATCAAATATACCAAAGCTTCAAAGATACCACCCTCATCATTCAGGACCTTTCACTGAGGCTTCTCCTACCAGGGCCAGAGGATTCCTGAACCTATTCACTTCACACTAGCTGCTTCAGGGTCCTCAAAATACTACTGCCACTATTGCTAATATTGCCACCACCACCACAATGATGAAAGTAAAATACATGTTAGAAACATGATGACTCTTTTAGAAGAGCCAAGAAACCAGTGTACTTGGAAGAGAAAACCATGAAGAAAATTGTACCATAGTTTAGCTTTGAAAGAAATATTGACTTTAATTCTTGTAGCTAAACTCATAGAGACTTACACAGTCCAGAGTTTACTAGTGGACAATTGGAAGTGCAGGACGCATATGAGAAACACCGAGGGTAGAGGGTAGTGAATGTGGATTCTTTCCTTATGATAAGCATTTATAGCTTCCCCCTTGGATTAAGAACTTGACCAGACTTAAGAATTTTCACTAGCTATGAGAGTAGCTATTAATCAAGGTGTGAAAGGGCTGGAGTTTCTTCCGCAGAGCTAGTGTCTGTTTTCCTGACACTCAGATCTCTGGCAGCTGTATTTAATTGAACTCTATGTAAATTATACCGCTTCATAGTCCGCAGTCTATTAGGAGCATCAGATTAAAATACAGGAATGCCTGCACTGACATACTGACCCAGCAGGAATGACAGCAGAAGGTGAGACAGTCAGAATCGGTATCTGAAAGAATCTTCAAAAAGCATCTGGAGGTCATTTAATTTGGGCCAAGTAGATTAAGAACATCAGATACGTTAGTGGATATTTATAAATATGACCTTTAAGCATCAAGATACTTAAGACAGGGGATGGACAATAACTTCAGAAAAGTTTTAACTAACAACACAGGGATTAATGAGTTTTACTTATCTAGAATCTTCATTTTTTCTGGAAATCCCTCCCCCTACTTTCTAATTATGCTCTGAAAATAATTTTTACTACTAGTTTCTGGTGGGAGGACAGATTTGGAAACTGCTTTATTGGCCAGGGTTTTGTTGTTGTTTTTCTAGTAAGATTTTTCCTAATTGAAATGAACAATTAAAGTTGAAAAAAATCATTCCTGCACTTCTTGCAGAGGCGAAAAACAGAAGGAGTCTTAGCAAATAATTAAACATCTTAATTGTGGATCAGCAGTCTAATTTTAAGAGCTGGCTCTAGAAGACTGTTCTGTGGCAGCACTACAACTTATCTTTAATTGCTGTGGCTAAGGAGAATTCATTTCATTTCACGTTATTGTACTGAGCTCCCTGGCATTCTAAATAGTTGTTCATTTCCTCAAAGGGTGATTTAAGTTTAAAGATAGATATTTAATGGAGAAAATAAATTAATTTTATTTGTAAATGGAGTTATCCCACATCTTGGAATTCACACCTATAACTCAGTCCCCAAGTGGATGAGAGTTTGGGGCTTGGGTATGGGGCAAAGCCAAGGTCAAGAGTCAAGTACCTGGGTCCTCAATGGAAAGATTCTTCATGAGCCACTGCACAATGTCAGTACCTGAAAGATAGAGCAATAGCCACTGAAGATGCAGATGTTTAACCCTGTGGCAGAAGAAACATGTTTACCCAAGAGACTCCCCATTAATAAGAGTATATACAGAGAGGCGATAATATTCATGATTTTCCATTCTAACCAACCCTTTCCATCCAGTGGTACATTTTCATCACCACCATCTCATATTTTCCTCCTAAATCCTCTTCTGGTGACTCAGGATGACCTGTTGTCCACATTTCTAGGGAGCGGTTGCAAAGGAGTTCCTGTGAGTACGGATTTGATGAGCTTCTCAAACAGGCTAGGTGAAGTTTTATCACACTGGCCTCAACCATCTTCCTCTATCTCCTGGGTCACAGCACAGACATTTCCAGATTCTCCTGCAGTTGAGTGTAGACTGAGTGCTGACAATGGAATGTGGGTAGAAATGACACTATTTCCAGAACCAGATCATTAAAAACTCCCATGCGATACCCCTCCCCCAGTCCTTTTCATTCCCCATCTGCTGGCTGAATGGTGAGGGTTCTGAGAGCCCAGGGGAGGGTAAAGTTACAATATGGAAGGAGACTGGGCAATGACCATAAAGATGGACAGACATTTTGGGCTCTGACCTGACTGAAAAATAAAGTTTGCCATGCTAATGGCCAAAAATTTGAGGTCTCTTTGTTTTGGCAACTAGTATTATCTTTTTTTTTTTTTTAAATATTATTCTTTCTATTTGAGGTAAGAGTGGTTTACAATACTGAATACATTTCAGGCGGACACCTCACACCGCAGTAGCTGTCTATACCATGCTACACTCACGACCAAAGGTTTAGTTTCCATTTACCAACAAGTCAGTTCCCTTTGTCTGTCCCCCCACCCCATATAATTCTGTTATCAGAAACAGGGTCTATGGATTTGTTTTTATTCTTCATTTGTTCATTTGCTTTGTTTCATTACATTTCACATGAGCGAAATCATATCGTAACTGGATATTTGTTTTTCTCCTTCTGACTTATTTTGCTTAACATAATCCCCTCAAGGTCCATCCGTGTTGTCACAAGCGGCAGGATTCCATTTTCTTTTAAATACCTGGATAGTATCCCACAGAGTACACATACCGTATTTTCTTTATCCATGTATTTGTTGATGGACAATTAGTATAAGGTTAATTAATTTAAAATCCAAAAGAGTAGAAGGGACTTTTTTTTTTTTATAAGAGATTCATTTATTTATGCACACAAGAGCTGGGGTATAGGCCAGAATCATGGGAGGTGAGAGGATTCACCAGAGACCGAGTGGGGAGCCAAACAGGCAGATCCACTGAAAATACACTGCTGAGGAGAGCAGCGGGCAAGGCAGGAGAGGTCTGCTGCGCCATGTGGGTCCCCTCCCTGGCCGGGGATCGAACTTGCATTGCTATGCCGCAAATGCTTCACAGTGAGCGCTCAACCCGCTGTGCCACCAGGGAGGCCCTAGAAGGGACTTTGAAAGCTTACTTATTCCAATGCACACAAACCCTGGGACAAGAGGTGTCCGGATCTCCATTTAGAAAAAAATAAAAAATAAAAACAGTACTTGGGAATTCACAAATCCCCTGTGCCTGCCTGTTCCAGCTAAATTGTCTTTGGTGTCTGAACAGAAATTTGCTCCTCTCTGACTTCCTCTCTCGCACCTTAGCTTTTCCCTCTCATAGAAAAATTAACCCAGACAGTCTTGCTTTGTGAGCTAATTCTTCAAATATTTGGGCAGTCCATCCAACATACTCAACTTTCTCCTGAGTTTTCCCCCCTCCTCTTGAAACACGGCTGGATTTCTCAGCAGTTTCCTTGCATGACACAGCCTTGCGTCTCACCATCTTGGTCATACTTCTCTGAATATGTTCTCGCTTGTGTGCCTCCCTTTGGAAGTGTGGCACTAGAACTTACATACTTTGGGGCAGCACATTTCACAGGGAGTGGAGGAGTCCAAACTTCTGGAAGGTTCTGAACGTTTCACCTATCCACATTATTTATCACCTATCACATTTATCCACATTTATGACATATGCCTCTGTCATATGACCCAGCAGTCCTACCTTAAGGTATCTAATCTACCCCCCAAAATACGAAAACATCAATTCAAAAGGTAATCTGCACTCCTATGTTTATAGTAGCACTATGTACAATAGCCAAGCCATAGAAACAACCTAAATGCCCCCAAAGAGATGAGTGGATCAAGATGTGGTGTAGATACAAGATGGAATATTACTCAATGATCAAAATAATTAAATAAATAAACTCATTCCATTTGCAGCAACCTGGATGGAGCTGGAAGGGATTACACTAAGTGAAATAAGCCAGGATGAGAAAGATAGATACTGAATGGTGTCGCTTACACACGGGATACGAGAAGACAGAGGATCAGACAAAGTCAAACTTTAAAACCAACCCTTGAAAGCAGAGCATAGAACCCCAGCTTTCACGGGGGGAGGAGGGAGAGAGAGAATACGGGCAGGGGTGGGCGGGGAGAGCACAGTGGGCTCTGGTGCAGGTCTGTGGGTGCGTCGGTGGTATGAGAGTTGCAGAAACTTCACCGAGGTGGGAACCCTATACTGCTAAAACTCTGGCAAGGATCTGGAACAATGGTTCTTCAATAACAATAAATTAAAAAAACAGATCTCACTTTAAGCCACCACAGACCTTCAAAGGTGACTGCCACCTCAGCATGGAATGTTCAGTGGGAAAGCAGCTGAAAGAGGCAACATTTCTACGTGTGAGCCATGGCTCTGCGTGCACAGCTCTCCTGGGACAGATTCCCAGCTCTCAGACGGGGCGGCCAGCAGAGGGGCTTAATGAACATGGCCCTTTTTCTGGGAAAAAAGTTTCCCAGAAATCTGCCTAGTGGCCAGAAGTGAGACCAGCTGAGGCCTCGGCTGGTCATTTGGCTCCTCTCGGGCGTCTGCAAGTGAATGCAGCCGCACAGGAAGCTGCTAGGGCCCGGCACCCCCACCGCCCCTTCCAGGGCCCCCCCAGGACCAGCCTCTGCTGTGGGCCCTTCAAGCTCCACTCACTGCAACCTCAAAGGCGCAGCTCCTAAGCTGCCCTGCTCCTGCTCCCGGATGCGTCCATGAGCTGAACTTTGGATCAAAAACTCTCCTATTCACGCCCCTGCTTTGAGAGGGAGCGGAGCAAGTCTGCGTGTGTTTGTGCGTGTGTCCATTTCCTCCAAATTATACAAGTTCAACATTTGTCCTAGGAAATAAAGAACAAAGCAGAAATCAAATAAGAACTGTAATCCCAAGTTGGGGGTGGGGGAGAGACTCTAACCTGCTTTTTCCTCAAAAGAAAAATAGTTCTTTTTTGTGGGTTGCCTAGAAACTGAGAGGCTTCCAGCATCAGCAACAGCTTTCCCCGGGGCAGGCGGATTATCTTTCTGCTGAGCTTGCTGAACCATTATTTATCACCTGCCAAGATTGATTACTCACCCTGGGACAATGACAGCCCTTCCTTTCCCCTGTTAATTACTGTCATCATTAATATCCATGTCACTAATTAGTATTCATTCACATTGAAACTCCTTCCTTGCTATCATATCCGCTCCCCCATGCAGCCCACCCCAGCCTTCCACACCATTGTCTGCTTTTCTACCCCCTTTTGGCTTTATGCACTCAGAGTCCAGCCTAATTGTTCGCCCCCAGTCCACCAGGCCCCGGTTTGCATTCACAGAGCCAAAGGATCACATTTTAAGCATTTGTGTGTGTGTGTGTGTGTGTGTGTAAATACGAGAAAGCCACAAAAGCCCCTTGCCTTTCTCCCCAGCCCTGTGCTACCGCATCTAGTTGCTGCTCCCTGGTGCAACCTCCATGATGGTCACTGCTCGGAGGGGCCTGGAGTGGCTGCCTTCAAGCCCTGGTGAAGGCTGACCTGCCGCTCCTGGCTGGCTGGGCCACTGCCCTCCATCTGCCCCATCCCTCACATGCTGTGGGCTCTGCTTCAGCTAACACCACCCTGCCTAGGGGCTGGCGGACACTGTCCTCTCTGGGTGGGAGGTAATTTAGGCTTCCTCAGCCTGAGCCAGGTGAGTGGCAGGAAGGAGGGTGTTGCGTGTTCAGCCCCAGGAGGAAACAGGGCAGGGAAGTCTGTCATAACATTATGTCTTTTAAAAGACCAGTCATTATTACACTACAGCATCGGGCAAGATAATAGAAATAACCATCGGGAGAAAACATTTGAATCTCTTCCTTTCGTCCCTCTTTCTGCCCTCCCACTAACTTTCAATCATCCTTTCCTTCCTGTTCTAAAGAGTTTGAAGCGGAATATTTTCCTGTTCTATCTAAAATGAATCGGTATCTTTTGTGACCTCTGTTGGATTCTGGTCCTTAGTTAAGTTGCTCGGCCAAGGACTTTAAGACAATATAAAAACAGTGGGATGAGTGCAGATAGGCAGCCTTCATTCCAACAGGGCCTAGGACACTTGGCTGAAAGTTTTCTTTTGGAGGCCGCCCTATCATTGTATGTTGTAGGAATACTGAGGGAAGGCATTGAGGATGCCAGAGGCACTGCCCCAAGCACAGGCAGTTTTAGTGTATTGAAGTGTATGTTTACTGCATGACACATGCTCTGCCTGAAGTGTATGTTTACTGCATGACACATGCTCTGCCTGAAGTGTATGTTTACTGCATGACACATGCTCTGCCTGAAGTGTATGTTTACTGCATGACACATGCTCTACCTGTGTGGTAGATATGCATGCCAATTAAGACTTATACACAAAAGGCTTTCCTGGTGGTGCAAGGGGTTGAGCGCTGCACCGTAGCCACTGCAGCACAAGTTCAGTCCCCGGCCAGGGAGGGGACCCACATGACGTAGCAGACCTCTCCTGCCTCGCCCGCTGCTGCCCTCAGCAGTGTTTTTCGGTCGATCTGCCTGTTCTGCTCCCCACTCTGTCTCTGGCTGTGCCTCTGGTCTATATCCTGGCTCTTGTATGCATAAATAAAATCTTTATAAGAAAAATAAATCACTTAACATTAATAGTTTAAAAAAAAAAGACACACATATGGTAAGTCCACATGTAACATCGTGAACAGGGTCCTGGAGACTGTGACCTTAGAACCACCACCTGCAAAATAAGCAGGTCTGGAACAACGTCGTTTTTGTCTACATTGGCCAGGATTGTTTTTTCTCATCAATGTTATAACGAAATGAAATTGAACAAAATGATGTTGAGAGCTGATGTCATTGTGTTTATCGGAAGGGCATATGGATACCACCCAAAACTTCTCCAGGAGGAGATAAAATACAAAAATTATGGCTCATCCAGAAAATATTTGTTGAACACCTATTGTATTAAATGAAAGCATACTGAGAACAGTACATAGCATAGAATGACATCTTTGCAACGGGAAAATATATTTATACTCATATTCTAATCATTACCTATGTATAGATATGGACAAGAAAAGTCCTGGAAGTATAGTTAAACTGTTAACTTTAGGGTCTCCCTGGCGGCCTAAAGTCTCAGCCCTATCACCACTATGGCCTGAGTTCAATCCCCAGCTGGGGAGGGGACCCACATGGCACAGCAGACCTCTCCTGTCTCACCCACTGCTCTCCTCAGCAGTGTATTTCAGTTGATCTGCCTATTCTGTCCCTCACTCTGTGTCTCTTGAATCCTCTCACCCCCTGTACCTCTGGCCTAAACCCCAGTCCTACACACACACATACAAAAGTTGAACTGTTAATTTGGGGAGAGGGATGGTATCCATTATGGGAAATTTCTATTCTTTGCATTTCCTATAATGTGAAGCTCACTGATTCTTTACATCACTACATTAAAAATTAATATATTTCTTTTGCACTGAGGTAAACACTTTTTTATTTTAAAGAGCAGAGGGGAAGAACTGGCCTCAGAGACTCAAATGGAGAGAGTATGGGGAATAGGATGGCAGAGGCAAAGTGTGGAGGTAGAAGGGACTTGGGTGGCTGCCCCCAGGCATGGGGCCTGTTCTGCCCTCCGGGATCTGGCAGGGAGGATTACATAGTTGTCTTCTCCCTGAAGAACGGGAATGAGCAACCAGGGGCTCAAACTGGTCACTCCCTCTGGGCACCTGCCTGGCCCCAGAGCCTCAGGTAGCATTTGGGGGGCGCCACTGACTGCTCACACATCCTCTTGGACTGGGGCCAGTGGCTGTGTCTTCCCTTGTGATTCCTTCCTTGGGTAAAGTGAGGCTCAGTGACCTCTTCCTGGTGACTTCCCAGCTGACATGATCTCCAGATCAATGAAAACTGAATTTGTGTAAGCTGGTAAGGATTTCTAATATTTTGGGGACTCTGTTTCCAGTTGAGTGAGAACCCTTATAGAAGGGCTTTATTCTGAATTTTGCCTTTAGGTATTTTAAGCAACCCCAAAGATTTATCAGCTGACAGGGGGCACCTGGAACTCCCTCCCAAGTAAGTCAGAACTTGAGCACACCTGATCATGAAACAACCCCCCCCCCCTCCCCACACTGTATCATTCTGAGTCCAAATGAGATAACGCAGACTTAGACTGGTTCCACTCACCTGCAAATGTCCAGTGGTCTGAAGCACGGTAGTTTATCTACCATAGTACTGATAACTGAAGTGATTGCTAACTTAATTATCAACCCTTGTTGCTGGGGAAAGACACTCCCTTCTGAAATTTTGCTTTTGGAAGCCCACAGGAGATCTGATTGTTCCACCATGGGTGAGCACAGGGTATTCCTCAGTCAAGGTGATGACATAGTTTGTCACTGGATTCTCACATACCTGCCTCCATCTCTGCTGCCCCACTGGGTGCAAAGGGTAGTTGCCTGCCACCTTGTCAAAGGGTGGGTGCACATACAGGCCAGTGCCCACGAGAAGGGAGTGACATTCCCAGGTGCCCGTTGTGTAACCAGGGTAGAGCTGGGCACCACACCCTGCGATCACACATCATCTTGACAGAGTGTGTACAATATGATCACCAGTACGCTGATTTTAAAGACCAGGTCAAGACCACATGCAGCCAACAGAGCCAAGGCTGGATTCCAGGCAGTCTCAAGCCAAATGTTATTTCTACTGGAGCAGTCTATCTCTCTTTTCTGGGATGACTTCCCAGGTAGTCTACAGAAGAACAACTGGAAAGTGATATTCTGAACTCAATTATGTTTCTGAAAGCTGACATTCATTTAGTGTTACTGATCATCACTGCTATCATTAGCTATTTGAGCTAACGATGTATCGACCACTTGTATCGCCCCGGCCCCATTGACTAAAATCACCCTCTGATGTAAATAGATTATGATTAGCTCCATTTTGCAGACAAATCGAGGGACATTCTAAGCAGAGCATTTTACTGGCCTTTTTGAGTAATATTGTTTGGTTAATGGTTTTGAATTTTTCCCAAGGACAAATTTCCATGGCAAATAAAATAGATAGACGAATGCTTACTAAGCACTTGAAGCAATAAAGCAGTGTTTGTAATGCTGGACTAGAGTTCAGCTCCCGCCAAGGGACTTGCACATTGTGTGACCTGGGCAGGTCCCTTGACCTCTCCCACCCTCATCTCCATACCTTCATGGGCCAGTGGGGAGGGGGGAAGACTGCCTGATCACAGGATAAAGCAAGATCATCCATACAACACCATGTCCACAAAGGTTGGCCGTGATTTTGTTGAAACAGCCTGTTTATTATGAGGTCACTAGATGCTCTGTGCCTTCATTTCCTCATATGAAAACAAGGACAATATTAATAAGACCTGGGGACTCCCTGGTGGTGCAGTGAGTTGAGGACCACACTGTGAAGCATCCGCAGCACAGCAGCACGAGTTCGATCCCTGGCCAGGGAGGGGACCCACATGGTGCAGCAGACCTCTCCTGCCTCGCCCACTGCTCCC
Organism: Galemys pyrenaicus; assembly: GCA_019455555.1. Taxonomy (NCBI): domain Eukaryota; kingdom Metazoa; phylum Chordata; class Mammalia; order Eulipotyphla; family Talpidae; genus Galemys; species Galemys pyrenaicus. The sequence continues at coordinate 1,373,439 of JAGFMF010012094.1, read as the reverse complement.
CTCAGTAGTGTATTTCAGTCCATCTGCCTGTTCTTCTCCCCACTCTGTCTCTGGTGGATCCTCTTACCTCCTGCAACTCTGGCCTGTACCCCAGCTCTTGTGTGTATAAATAAATCTTTTAAAAAAATAGGAATAAGACCTGTTGCATAGGTTCTGAGGGCTTACAGATGAGCTGCGTGTACAATGCTGGCACAGAGCCTGGTACAGAAGTATTAACACACATCAGCTACTGATAAAGTCCACGTTTTAGGGACCTCATATTAGAGTCAAATATCTAACCAAGTTAACTGCCTTGTTGGGATAAACAGGAATAATGGAGCATTTGTGTGTTATTTGCCTGCTTTTTCATTTTAGGCCTTAGAGTCTCTCAAAATCTTTTCTGATGCTTTTAGGTAGAGGTCTACAGAGCTCAGCTTGCTGGGTGGAAGGAGAAACAAGGGGGGCAGTTGCCTTCCTGAGACACTGGGTCCTGCCTGGCAGTCTTTCTGACCTGCTACCAGCATTGTTTCCAAGTCACTGCTGCTCCTCCCAGCCACGCAGATGACTTGATTAGACACTTGTCTCTAATATGAACTTTTCTGACCTGCTCCTCCAGATGTACATTTCCCAGGGAGCAAAGGCAGAAGGCAAACAGGATCTCTCACCCCACTGTCACTCATGCAGATGTAATGGACTGAGTGTGGTCTGTTCCCACCTTGGGGTCCCCAACCTTGCCTATGTTTTATTCTCCCTCCCTTTTCTCCTCTACGGCCACATGGACTACCTTTCCATTCCCCAGTGCACCATGCTCCATCTACCTCAGGGCCTTTGCACATGCTATTCCTAGTACCAACAATGCTCTCCCCTTTCTCCATTCCACTTTTACCTCTGTCTGACTCCTAGGAAGACTTCTCTAAATCAGATCAAGGCCCTTTGACTTTCACTGGTAGAGGATGGGAAACATTTTCTCTGGAGTACTATATTGGTTTGGAATTAGACATTCATGATGTGATAGTTTCACCAGTTACTGTCTCCCCTATGTATTAGTTTCTGGGTTTTGCCATAAAAAGTGCCATAAACCAAGCAGTTTAAACAACAGAAATGTATTGTCTCATAGTTTCTGAAGGCCTGAGATCAAGGTCTCAATTGGATTGGTTCATCTGAGGCCATAAGGGAGCATCTGCTACTTGCCTTTTAGCCTCTGGTGGTTTGCTGGCTGCCTGGCATTCCTTGGCTGGGAGAAGCATCATACCTACCGCTACCATCATTTTCACATGGCCCTCTCCCTGCATGTGTGGCTCAGAGCCCACATTTCCCTGTTAACAAGAAAACTAGTCACAGTAGATGTGAGTCCACCTGATCCACCTCATTGTCACTTATTAGATCTGCAGCAACCTTCTTTCCAAAGAGGTCACATATTCATGGTACCGGAGGTCACGATCTCAACATCATTTTTTGGAAAGACACAATTCGACTCACAACGCCTGCTAAATGACAGCTCAGAGAAAGCAGGACTCTGCTAGCTGTTCTAGCTCCAGCACCAAGCAAAGACCTGCACAGAGCTGCAATGACAGCAAAGACCTGTCCACTGGCCAATAGTCATTTAAATATACATCGCAGGACACGCGCCCAGCCACGGCACACATTCATTGCATGGCAAGAGATTCTCTGCCTTGTGACCACGGCAAGCATTTTGCAGCCACAGCTTCTGATGCAAGAGTCAGGATTTTCCATGCATGCCCATCGTTTTCTTTCAAAAGTCACACTTTTCCTTAAAAAACAGATCTCAACAAGTAGATGTTTAACAAATGTGTGGCACTCAGTCAAAGCTGCCTCTTGCTCCTTGTTCTACTCCAGCCATTGTCTGAGGGAGGCAGGAGGAGGAGAGGTGGCCTATCACTCTCTTCTACGGTCCAGAAGAGTGTCCTTGTCCCTCTGCCACCTCGGTCCTGCTCCTGCTCCTCGCTCTGCTGGCTGGAGCTGGCTTTGCCTGGCTCTGATCCAGTGGGTGGCTGTTCTCTGTCATGGGACAGCCTCTGCAGCCGTCCCACTTGGTTTTGAACAGGCTGGAGGAATTAATCCTGATACACCAGATATGATTTGGAACCCAGCGAAACAGGAGCACCACCGTGTACCCCATCATAAACCAGGGCTCACTGGGGCCATCTGCCTGAGGTCTTCTTCCAGACAAATCAGGTGGCACCTCCCATGGGCACGGGATAACTGTGCCCCTCAGTGACACATGGCCAGCACAGCAGGAAAGACAATCAGCTGTCTGGAAACCCCAGCGAACCCTCACCCCGAAACCCCAGCGAACCCTCACCCCGGCGGCCCTTGCTTCCCCTGCTCAAACACCGCACTTCCCCATTCTCTGAAATTTAAAGCTTCCCTGTGCATTATGAAAAATAATAGGGGGCAGGAGACCAGGTGAGGTTATTACCAACTCATAAATCAGCTGGGAGGCTCTGAGGGATGTGGCGAGGTGCCTGAGATGGGCTCCCCGGTTTGTTATCTCACCCGAGCCCCCAAGATTGATTCACAACCTCATAACCCTCCTGCGTTCGAATCCCAAGTCTTATATCTAATTGTCAGCTGCAGAGTACATGATTTGCAAGAGGATGCAGGCCGCGGCAGATGTAGGGGTGGAGGAGAGATTAGTTTTGTCAATCAAAAGCATCCAGGCCGAGGTGGTGCGCGCTTGGGATTTAGCTCAACAATCAGCTTATTAAAGGGATGGCTGAGTATGGCCGCCGTGATTGGGTCTCAAAGCAGGGAAGCGGGTTGGCGGTGGTCGCTGTGGGCTGAGCCTCTGTTCCCCGAGGCTGGCTGCACTGAGGACCGCCTTCCACACCATCGGAGGGCAGAAATGAAAACCAACAAGGGGAGCCGCGGCTTTGGGGGAGAAGTGAGCTCACGCCAGGTGTCCAAAAGCACCCACCAGAGACCACTGTTCCTGCCTTTTGTAGGGCTGGTGGGGGGGCCAGGCCTGGAAGGTGTCAGGGGCTCTGTTGCCTTGCCCTGTGGTCCAGCACTCACCCTATTTGAGCAAATTTGAATGTGAGACACGGTTCATGAACATCTGGTGCTTAAACCAATCGTTAAACTAAACATCTGGTATTTAAACTAGAGGGCAGCAGGGAAGCCCAGAGGTAGCCTTTGGGCACACAGGTCTGCAGGTGGCAGTCACGCTGGAACTCGATCTGGCGAGGCGCACCCCTGGGGCGGGGGTCGGACATACTCCCGGCGGGCCTGACGCTGACCAGCAGCTGAGTGCGCTGGCCAGCGCCGCCCCCGGGGCCAGGCGAGGCGCACACAGCAGTGACCATGGGCAAGCCCGGTTCTAGGTGCGTGGGGACACACCAGTTCGGAGCAAAGATTTTCTTGGAGCTGCACTAATTCCAGCTGTGGCTCCCCAGTCTCCAGGCTTTGTCAGGAAAGAGCTCCTGCCCGAGGCATGGACCCGCTCCGAAGTCAGGTAGACCTGGGCTCAAACCCCGCTGCGCTCCGGCCAGGGCATCACTTCGGATGAGTTACTCAGCCACTGTGCATCCCAGTTTACCCCCTTCCAAGCGGCGGTTGCAGGCCACCCCGCAGATGCTGCTGTGAGCATAAACACGAGAAAACGGAGGCGGCTACTCAGCCTAGTCCCTCACACCGACCAGCCGTCCCAGCCAGGCGTGCCATCCGCGGCCTCCTGCCCTCCCTTGCCACCTCCGAGCCGCACACAGCCCCACTCTCTGCCCACACTCAGTGTGACTTGAAGCTGACTTCTGGGCACAGATCCGCAGCCTGGAACCAAGTCCCTCTCCTGCGTGCTCCCCTCTGTGCTGCAGCCACCTGGCCTCCGTTGGCCCAGAGTTGTTCTAGCATGGGACAAACACACTCCTTCAAGCGGCTTCATTCAGATGGATGGACCTATTCCATCAAAGCAGGTCTGGGCTCGTCGCTATAAGCACAGCATCTGTCTCAGATCAATTTCCAATTTTTGTGGCAAAACGTCAGAGGAACCCCAAGGCACCCAGGTCTCCCCTTCTCCATTTCGGTTACAGCCAAGCTCGTAGCTTGGCTCCTCCCACAGGGTAGCCAGGAGGCAGGTGGCTAGGTGTGAGCCTGGCTCCCCCTCCCACCCGCCTGTGACCTCGGGATGTGCCCTGCCCTGTGCGGTGGATGCAGGGAAGGCAAGGTGGATGCAAGGCATGAAGGCTCCTTGCGCCTTCCAGCACAGAGCATATGATCAGTCCATGCCATGCCTACGATCGCGGATCGCTATGACACCTGCTATCGCTGCCAGCAGGAATGTTTTCATTTATTTACCTGCAATGAGACAGGTAAATAAATGACCTAACAAAGTCTCTAATGTCTCTAAACAAAGAGGTGCACTAGGGTGTTCGGTGGCAATGGCTGGAGCACTTGTAGGGCCTCTGAGGCACAGGCATGGAATGCGTCATTCCAGATGACCCTGTGTCAGGAAGAGGGTCACAGAGCAGGGGGCTTGGGGCTGACGGGAAACAGTGACAAGAACAACTGAGGAAGGAGGAATCAGACCTGGAATCAAGGACTGCCACCGAGCAGCCCAAAGCCACCAGACCAGAGGCGTGTGACACCCAAACACGCGTCCAAGTCAAGGCAGAAGACAAGTCTGTGAAGGGGAAGAGGGTTCTGGCAGGCCACCAGCGCACTCTGACACCGCCTGCATGCAGAGCCCTTAGCAGACACCAGAGGTTGAGACTCAGGACTTGGAAGGACCCGACTCGAGAGCCGAGGGCAGTGGCCTCCGGGCTGCCGAGGCACCGGCTCAGGTCTCCCAGCAGCAGACGCGGACTTTCTCCTCACCCCACTGCTTTGTTTTTGAAGATTTATTTTTATTTATTTATGCATACAAGAACTGGGGTGTAGGTCAGAGGTTTGGGGGTGAGAGAATCCACCAGAGACAGAGTGGGGAGCAGAACAGGCAGACTGACTGAAACACACTGCTGAGGGCAGCAGCGGGCGAGGCAGGAGAGATCTGCTGTGCCATGTGGGTCCCCTCCCTGGCCAGGGATTGAACTCGCGCTGCTGTGCCACGGATGCTTCCCAGTGCGGTCTCAACCCACTGCGCCACCAGGGAGGCCCCACCCACCCCTGCAGGAGAGCTTAGGCGAGGCCACCAGTTAGGCCGCCTTCTACTGTGCTGACCTCAGCTCGCCTGGCCGGCCCCACAGCCAGAGGGGCTGGACCTTGTCCAGAGACCTTCCTAAATGCAGAGGCCTGTCACTAGGAGAGGGGCAGAATGAGCAGAAAGTCCATCTGGAGTTGGCTTTTTCCAGCCCTAATCCCTCACGATCACCCCCAAGTGCTGGTTACTCCCAAATGGAGTAAATTTGTGGCATAATTTAAAAAATCATTAGAATTAATCCAAGGAGGCCACAGAATCCAAATAATGACAGCGCTGAGACTTTAACCCCCGTGCCCCCCGGGGCCCAGAATCCACATGATGAATGGGGAGAAGGTAGGAGGAAACCTCAGGGAAGGCCGGCTCTGCAGAACTTCTCAAAGAACTTGGCTTACGGTCCAGTCCCGAAAATAAAACAAGTGATGACCACAGCCCTCTCCCTCGGGCCTGTCTGTCTCCATCATGCACATGGGGGTTCTTAGGAGAGAGACACCCTCCTCCCCTCAGCTCTGCCTCCCCAGCCCGGTGGGTGCGGAGGGCACATCAGGGGCTCTTTTTTTTTCTTCTTTATTTATGTATATTTGATATCAATTGTGGTCCCCATGGATTTCCCACCACCGTTTCACCAGTGCACCGTCACTTCAGTCCCTGTGCTCTTTCTGCCCTCATCCCAGTCCCTCTCCCCTCCCCACAAAGTATCTCCGTCTTTTGTTTTTGTTTTTAATTATTGTTATTATTCTTTTCCTTGGTCGCATATTTGGTTCCCTTATATTCCTTCTAGGGGTGAAACCATCTGGTATTTTTCTTTTGCCTTCTGACTTATTTTGTTGAGCATAATCCCTTCTAGCTCCATTCATGTTCCTATGAATGACTCTAGTTTATCTTTTTTGATTGCTGAATAGTATTCCATCGTGTATCTTAACAAACACGGCTGACTGTTCAGGAATGCTGACGTGCAAAGCCGCACGCTCGTTTTCCTTCCTCACATGGTTTTTGATGGAGTTGGTTACCTCTCAGGGCTACTTCTGAATCTTGATAGTAAGACAGGTCAGATTTCCGTGTGGAAAATAATCTAGCAATTCGCCATTGCAAATTATTTATATTAAAGCGGAGAGAGCCAAAACACAACTTTGTTTTTGCCTACTCAGGACTAGGATTTGCTCCGTCTGGACCCCTTTCGGCCCACCGTTTCTCTGCGCGGTAACACGGTCACAGCCCTGAGAGGAGGTTCAAGGCCCAGGTCAACACTGAAACTGTGTGAAATCCCTCACAGGCAGAACCGGGGTGGTGTCCCATAAGTACATGACAAAAATGGTCCCTTTCCCTAAAACAATTTCTCAGGAATGCTCTTATCTGTGCCAAAGGGAGGAGCTGGCTTAAGAGACCCCGACTTGCAGTTTATTAAGAAGAGCACTGTGTATAGTTTTGAAGGGTTGGGATAAGATACAAGTGCACATTCCAGAAAAACCAGAAACAAGACAATGGTGGCTTAAATAGGTGAGAGGGGGTATTGGCAGAGTCTGGCCCTGGGGGTCCTCTGCGGCTCATCGCTAAGTTGCTCTCACCGCCCACCCCCAGGGCTGGGCTTCCACCTCCAAGGTCCCCTGCAGTTCACAATGCCCAGAGACCGCCTGCCAGCACCCAGCCTGGAGCAAGAGCCCCAGGCCAGACACCCTCCCTCTTTAAGCACCTTTCCTGAGAATCCCACATGCCACTTCCACACTGGGACACACAGAATAAAGCCTTCCCGAAGATGCCCGGTCCTCAGCTCTGGAACTAGGAATATTTATCTACGTGGCAAAAGGGACTTTGCAGATGCCATGAAGAACCTCAAGGGGGCGAGATGGTCTTGGGTTGTCCAGATGGGGTGAATGCCATCTCAGGAATCCCTATAAGGAGAGGCAGGGGGAGAGGTGGAGATACAAGGAGGGCAGCAGAGAGGCGAGGAGCGAGTGAGCCAGCTTGTGCTGCGACCACTGGCTTTGATGACAGGAGGGAGCCAGGAGCCTCTGGCGGGGGGAGAGAGCGAGCAACAGATGCTGCTCCAGAGGCTCCAGAAGCAACGCGGCACCGCCGATAGTGCGAGTTCAGCCCAGAAGACCCACTTCAGGCTCTGGCCCTGCAGACCCCTGTCCTGCGGCCTGTCTCACACACGCGCGTGTGGTGCTGCAGTGCGGGGTGTGCTCTTCAGTCACTAAGCTGGCCGTTGGCTGCACTGGCAACAGAGACGCACGCACATCACATCCTGGCCAGGACGCAGACGCCTGAGCACGCCTAGCCCCAGCAGAGCGGGGAAACAGTCCTGGACTCTGGGCACCAGTGGAAGACTGGACGCTGGGGTGGGGGCAGCAGCCTGCCCACGGGGCCGCCCCCAGACTGAGGGGTCTGGGCATATCCAACACGGAGCAGTGGCCTCCGAATGGAATTGGTGGCACTTTGAATCCACTGAGGCATCAGAGCCAGCCAACAGCTCCAAAAGCGCTGTGGCCACTGATGCAAACTGGGATTCAAGGCAGTCTTCATACAGTTTTCTGCAACGCCTGTTTGAGCCGCAAGTGACCGCTCTGATCGGCCGTGACCGTGGGGTTCTCCCAGCCAGCTGCAGTCTGCAGTCTAGAGCGGGGTTTTGAATCTGAGGGAAACGCCTTGTCCAGTTATCATAAGATCTGGTCTCTGACTTTCATAAAGTCAGGTCACGAACCACTCTAGCTCAGAATCAACACTGTCTGTCTTCTCCCAATGCAAGGGCTGCTGCAGAAGAGCATTACAGACAGAGCACTGGGTAGCATTTGGTGGGTTACACATCCCAGTGGCTTCTCTTTTGAAGGAGTGAAGGAGTGAAGGAGCGAGTGAATACGCTGAGGGACTTAATGGCGTTCCCTGCGGTTTCATCCAACAAGAGAGCCTCACTATGTCCTTGGGTGATGTGAACCACCAAGTCCACGGACGCTCCTGTGCTCAAGGGTCACCGAAAAGCTTCTTCAGTACACAGTGGGAAGCCAGAAACTCGGACCAGAGCACCTAGGTCAGACCTAGCTACCAGACACTTTGCAAGAGAAGGTAGTGTATCTGCTGACTCGTCAAAGGCAAAGGGGGATGGCAGCCTGGGGAGAACATCTTCACAGCACAAACCCCTGGGTGCAGGGTCAGCAGACACTGATGGAGCGCCGGCCGGCCGGACGCACTGCTCCCGCATTGTGCATAGCCCACCCGAGGAAGCAGGTGCTGCCTTTATGCCCATTTTACAGAAGAAGAAAGTGAGGCAGACAGAGGTTGGATAGCTTGCCTGAAGTCATGTGTCTCTCAGGCTGGTATTCGAATCTAGCACCTTGGCTCCAGAATCTACCATTCTGCAAAGGTTCAGAGAAGGACTGGGTATGGAAGCGGAGGTACGACGGAGGAAGCAAGCCACGCTGGAGCTTGCAAGTGACAGACTTTAAGCGAGTGAGCATGCTCCAAGCTGTCCTTAAGATGCTCTCTGGCCCCAAAGACTCTAATGTGCCAGCTTGCCTCGGCCAGCCTGTCTTCTCGGAGAGGCCTATCCTAACTAAGAAGCGGGTGGCCAGTCCCCATGCTGTCTAGGTAGAAGTTCTTTCTGGTTTTGACTATGATCTGTTCACAGTCATTTCCTGGGGACAGATCACCAAGGAAACAGGCAACAGTGGCCTGATGCTCATTTAGATGTTTGGCTTGCAGCAGCAGACCACAGAGGAAGGAAGGAGCGCTGATGCAGCGGTGGGTGTGGCAGCCTGGACTTCTGAGCCAGGCCTGCTATTTATTGACTGTGCTTGGGCACATCACCAACTTCTCTGAGTCTCAGGTCTGTCCTGTGGCAGGATGATGTCACCTGCTCTGCTTAACTCAGAATGATGTGAGGGCTTCACGTAGGTGAACTCAGAGGTGTGTGGTGAGGACGTATTTATATGGGTTAGAAATAACTTACTTCTATGATTATTTAAACAGGCATGACTTTTTAGTCTTAGAAAAACTATTTTTGCCAATATCAAATTAAGATAGTTAATTTTTATAAAAACTTCAGAAACTGCAGCTAAAGGAAAAAGGAAATTAAAAATCAGATATAATTTTCTCCCTCAGATTAGATTTTCTTTCATTTTCCTCTTTATTTCTATTGCTTAGTATTTTTCTGTCATACCCTGGTTCCTACAATTGAAGATGCTTTTCACTTTGTCTTATTTTCTAATGATAAACAATCAACAGTTGCAATTTCTCATACTTTATAAGATTTTCTAATAGAACTCTCTACAAGGGAAACTTCTGGATAATTTTCAAGGTTTCAGGAGCTTTGCAACCTGTCTTTAGAACTTGTTGACCAGATTCTCCTCCCTCCAGAAGTGCTCTTGTTTCTGTATTCTAGTTATCATTGCCAGCCCACAGAGAAAATGATAGCCAACACCGGGTTTCATAGGAAAAATAAATCTTTCTCTCCAAGTTTTAAGACAGAATATCAGTACAATGAAATCTTTTTGGCAGAAACCGCCTATCAGTTTAAAGGGGAAGTTTTTAGGGGTGAAGAGGGGTCCTTTCTCCAAGTCAACCTGCCTTCCCGCCTTGAATTGTTCCATCGCTCTTGGGCTACAATACACACATTCACCACACGGGGGAGCTATTGCCTTTGAAAGCTGCACCGTTTTTACTGGCAGCGCCTCCAATTAAGTTAAAAAAAAAAAAAAAAAGCCAGGATCCAGGCTTGTGATATTGATTTCTTATTTCTTTTAAATTAATAATCATTGGTATTCTGAATAACTGCTTAATGTCTTAGTTCTCGAAGTAGAGATCTGAAGTCTGTTTGATGTCATTTATAGTATTTTCCAGAGGCAAGTAATGAAGACCCAGGGAAACCTTTGGTTACAGCTAAAGTTACTTGTGAAGGTTTTTTATGAGTTTAAAAGTGTTCCTGGACCTTCAGGTTATACGGATTAAATTAACATGTTAATTGTGGCTGTCCACAAGCTAAAAGGGAAGAAAAGTGAGTAGCAGGAAAAAAAAAGTTTTAGATTTAGTGAAGGATGGAGAGGGTGAGAGGTGGGAGCTGAGTTAGCAGAAGCCAGAAGGACCCATGTGACACCAGTGAATTACACAGCAGCGCTGCTGGCTGTTAAAGAGGTATAATTAGGCTGGCAGTTCCAGACTTCCAAACCCTCAGTTTCTCCTGGCTACAGAGGGCACTTGCCTTTCCCTGCAGACGGGGTTAGTGTCTGGCTAATACTAATTCCAAATATGGTGACTTCAAAGACAGGCTGTATATTTCGAAGGCCTTCTTAGAGAATACATTATGAAAAAGTAAAGCTTTTCTGGTGTTTGCACCGGTGAGCAACATGAAGAAAGGTTGGGGTACGCAAGCCCCAAATGTGAGACTCACCCAGGTCTGTTGTTAATTGTATCATGCAAGTCACTCGGCCTGGCTGGGGTTCATCATCTGTAACTTGAGGCATTGGGTTAAGCTGCCCTTGAAGTTGGTTCTGATTCTCACCAGACCCCTTCACCCCCCGACCTGGTCCACTGTGACACCCTTCTGGGTCCTCCAGTCCATTTGTCTGTCTCCATGACATAGGCCCCCAGGTGGCCAAATGAGACTGTTTATAAAGCACCCTGCAAAAAACCTTTTTTCTTATCTGCCCACTTTTCTTCAAGTCCCCCTGCCTGAAAGTTTCTTCCCCAACCCACTTCATTTCTGAATGTTAATCCTATTCCCAGTGCCAGAGCAAAGGTCACCCCTCTAAAACCCTGCCTCAGACCACAGCTGCACGTCCCTGGCCTGCTCTTATGACTCTGCAGCTCCTTCTTGTCACTTCTCCTCTAGTGTTGTCATGATCTGGGAACTTCTTATATGCACAGGGTCTACGGGGTCATGATTTACTTCTGATTCGCCATCCCACAGGCCAGCAGCCAGCACACAGTGGGGGTGCAGGGGTCGGCTGGCCGTGAGAACCGTCTCGTGCATGCCATAACTGCTCGTGTGAGGGCTCTGAGCTTGATTCAGCCCATGGGACTGGCACCTGGGACCTCACAGGCTCTGTCGCCTTTGATCTGGGGGTGCTGCAGAATGGTTAGCACCCCGACTCTGGAGCCAGAGTGCTTGACCCCAGCACTTAAAAGCTGTGTGATGTCAGGCAAGTGGCAAAACCTCTCTGAGCATTGCTGCCTCACCTGACTGCCGAAGGTAATGACAATGGCCACATTCCATGGATGCTCTGTGGATAAAATGGGCTGCTCTCCGTAATGTGCTATCCACACCATGGAATATTATTCAGCACTCAAAAAAGATAAACTAGAGACATTCATAGAAACATGGACGGAACTTGAAGAAATTATGCTTAGTGGAATAAGCAAAGGAAAATACCGGATAACCTCACTCATAGGAGGATTTAGGTGAATAAGAAAAGAAAAATAGGGCCCTCCCTGGTGGCGCAAAGGGTTAAGCAACGCACTATGAAGCAAACCACAAGTTCGATCTCTGACGCTGGCTGGGGAGGTGACCCACATGGCGCAACAGACCTCTCCTGCCTCGCCCGCTGCTCCCCTCAGCAGTGTGATTCAGTCAGTCTGTCTGTTCTGCTCCCCACTCTGTTTCTGGTGGATCTTCTCACCCCCACACACACCTCTGGTCTGTAACACAGTGCTTGTATGCATAAATAAATAAAATCTTTAAAAAGAAAAGAAAACAAAAATAATAAAATCAACAACGACAAAACCACAACTAAACAAAACAAGAATGAACAGACAACTACAGAGACATTAGGGAGGGAAGTAAAAGGGATTGGATAGGGCGGGGACAGGAGGAGCACAAGGGGCTGTGGTGATGGTACAGGGGTGAATTGGTGGTGGAAATCCTAAGGGGATTTCCTAGAAAAACAAGCAAACATTATAAGGAAAAATAGATTAATTAATTTTTAAAAAAGTACCTAAAGCTAAGTAAGCTTTCAGTAAATATTCCATCGGATGACACTTTTATTATGAGCAAATTATATCAGAAACACCTCAAAACTTCTTGCCAATTAGCAGTATCTTTCTTTTCTGGAAAGAAAACATGATCCCCATCCCTACGGCCATTCCCATCCACCGCTGGCTTCACTGGCATCCTCTGCAGTGGGCTGGGGAAAGCATGGCTAGACAGTCCATTCCCTGGGTGGGCTCCAGCTCTGGGTCTCCAAAGCAAACCCATGTTTGGCAGAAGTCTTGAGTGCATGGAAAACGGATCAGCTCGCGATCACTGCAGCTGCTACTGGCCATCCGCTTGAGGCACAATCTGATAATGGCAGCGTCCTCTTGCCCTTTGGAGGCGGCCGGCGCCAGCCCGGCTTCTTATCTCTATGGTGTTATGGCTGTGATTCACCTGACCGCTTGGGGACACACATGCTCTCAGCCCATCTGCGCGCTTATCTGCTAGGATTCAAGGGCAGAAGATGACAGGAAAGGGATGAAGAGAGGGACAAAGAGTGACTCGCAGAATACATGTGGCTCCTGTCACCCTTCTGGAAGGGAGAACTGGGGCCCCTCTAGGGCTGGAAGCTCGCTGTGGGGGTGTCTCCCTGCCCCGGGGTTCTGGTCTGCATCTGGCTCCCAGGAGTCAGGGAAAAGCACATTTCCCTTTCTCTCTGGCCCCTCCCATTCCATTCCCTGGCAAAGATGCTTATTTTGAAGAGTGACACTGACAGTTGTGTCCAGCCCATGGAGCTTGTGGAACAGTCTGTGCTTTTTGACAGCTTGTTCAATAAGTGGTGCTGGGCAAACTGGACTGCTACATGCAAAAGAATGAAACTAGAATACTGCCTTTCACCATGCACAAAAATCAACTCA
>JAGFMF010012094.1:1338214-1354276 GCA_019455555.1 Galemys pyrenaicus | reverse complement strand
ATGTTTTGTAATTTTCTTTGTAAAGGTCCTTCACCTCTTTTGTTAGATTTATTTCCAAGTATTTAAATTTTTTGGTTTCAATTATAAAGGGGATTTTTTAAAAAATTTTTTCTTCTTCAGCTTGGTTGTTTGTATAAAGGAATTTTTGTATGTTGATTTTTGTATGTTGATTTTGTATTCCAGGGCCCTTTTCTGATACGGGTCCACCGCCCTGTTGAATGAGGCTGCGGACCATGTCACGACACAGGTAAAATGACGGTGGTGATGGTGTGACGGGGAGGATGCATGACAGCCCCTCCATAGGAGCAATGACCGATCTCCCTGGAGCTGCCACCACTGGGGGGATTTTCATATCATCACACTGCAAAGGTCATGGTGTCTGCGTTTTACGCAAGGGCAGAGACCAGACAGAAGTAATGTGTCTCGACACAGGGGGCTTTAAAGTGGGGCTGATCTTGCAGGAGTGGAACTGACAGCTAATGAATATGCAGCTTGTTAGAGGGCCAGGGAAAGCAACACCAGTGTCCTGGAGGGAAGCAGAGCCTTCCACAGCCATTAAAAATATATACTCATTACTGCAAGATGCTTCTCTTCACAAAGCATCAATCAAGACAAAGAGAACCACACACACAAGAGGTGGGGACCCTGCCACACTCCTCAGGGGGGCAGCGCTGCAAAAAGGAGGGATCCAGGTTGTTCAGAATGATCCATGCTCTGCCACATGGGTTACAGTGTCTCCAGTCTTTAAGGAGTAAGACCTTAGGCTTGCTGTTAGGACCTGCAGTACAAGCAGGCACGATAGGCTACCTAGTGATAGAGTTAACTAAGAACTGTATATAACAATGTAAAGGTAACTAAAGAAAACTGCACATGATGTTTATCTCTGAGTTAGTCTGAGTTAGTGTTACCTGTAAGTATCTGAAGAGCGTGGACCAACCCTGCTTCAAGACTGGATGCCCAGAGTGGGCAAAACCATAGTGGGGGCCTTTGCCTGCCCCCCACCTTCCTTTCCCAATATAGACCCGAGGAAGCTGACTTCCAGGCATGTATTACCTGTGACCCACACACACCTTCATGTGGTGATTGCTTTGTGAGTCTTATTCCTGAAATGTTCATGGGAACACACCTACAGAGCGGCATATCAACCACAAGGGATACTGCCAAACACAAAACTGGAACCTGTCACGATACATGGAGTTTTTCTGTCAGCACTACTGGCAAAAATTAGCATCCCCCCATCTCCCCACCTGTGGTCCCCTCATGAATGATAACGGTCCCTGTGTAGCTCCAACCTCCATCACCCACACCTGTGCAGTTGCCTCTGCCTTGGCATCCACTGCCATAGACACTCAGGGGGCCCAGCGGTGTGTGTGGCTGATGTTTGTTTGGGGACCACCAGCAAGAGCCACTGCTCTGTCCTGGGTCCTTTCCCAACTACTCAATCATACTCAGTGAGTCTATATAGAAGGGACCAACTTACTCCAACTCTTGGTACTTTCCCTATACTCTACCCATATCTCTTAAAAGTATTTTTATTAAAATATCCTCAAATACCACATCAGCCACCTGTTTCTCTTGAAGCCTTCACTCTCCCATCCTGTCACTCCAAATCTGTACTCTATTGCCGTTGTGGCTGACAATGGGTATTTCACAAGACTCCAACCTTCCCCACACTTGCCTGTCTTAAGATTGCTTTTTCCACCTTGATTATTTCAGGCTTATTGCCCTTGCTTTATTCCATGCATCCTTTTGATATTTTTTGACCTCAGAAAGCATCCTATGCAGCTTTCTGATTTCTTCTGATAATTTACCTTTTCTTTGATTAGAAACAAGGCTGGGAGGGGCCTGCAATGTCACCTTTGCAGCCAGCATCCTCTCACTTGGGCAGCAGCTCACACCATCACTTTATAGCAGTGAATTCTGTTCCTCCTTCCCAGTAACAAAGTCAGAGCAAGATCCTCTCAAGCAGTGGAGCGTGTTGCAACAATGAATCTTACAAACCCAGTCAGTGATCAAAGCTTTTCCCATCTGCTTTGAAGCCCTTTTGGAGAACAAGGAGGGTTGAGAAAGCTTAAACCAGATAGATTGGAAATTATTCTTTACAGATTTAACATGAACCAATAAGGAAAATTTAGTTAGCACATCTCTGCCCCTACTCCAGGAAACACATTATGGTT
The DNA here is from genome assembly GCA_019455555.1 of Galemys pyrenaicus. Lineage (NCBI taxonomy): Eukaryota > Metazoa > Chordata > Mammalia > Eulipotyphla > Talpidae > Galemys > Galemys pyrenaicus. The sequence goes on along the minus strand of JAGFMF010012094.1, from coordinate 1,352,099 downwards.
CAACTGTATATCAGGGGGTTGTGTTCATGACATAATTTTTTCTTTTTTTAAAAAATTAATTAATTTCTCTTACAATGCTTGCTCTCTTTTCTAGGTGTAGTCCCCTTAGAATTCCCACCACCAACTCACCCATGCACCTTCACCACAGTCCTTGTGCTCTTCCTGTCCCTGTCTTGATCCCAACCCCTCCCTCTTCCCTGCAGAATGCACGGCATAATTTTAACGTAAAGAGCTAGACTTTGGGAAAGAGATGATAGCAAAGACAACAATACATAATAAAACTTAACAATACATAATAAAATGAACAATGACAACATCAAAATAGCATATGCCAGTCAAAAATTGGATCAGCAGCAACCAAAGAGGGAAAATGGCACACTCTCCAAACTGACAGTCTAGGAAACTGCCGAAAAGCAGTGGAGAAAGGCTCAGCCTGAAAGGGTGACCCACTCACTGAGTCCTTGGGATAGCACAAGGGGAAACGCTGTGAATCTGGAAAGGAGAGACCTTTTCCTTGCTCTAAAGCAGCAGATACAGAAGGGGCGGGGGAGAAAAAGAAGGTAAGAAGTGAAGGATGGGGCCAGCTTTCAATGGTGGAAGTAAAAGTACTGAATCATCCCATTTTCATAAATATGTGTTAGCTCTCTCTGTAGCCTGCCAGGAAATATTCAAATATAGAAAAAATCCTGAGCAATGAGAGGATCCTGGTGAGTGAGCAGAATCAACACAATATCAAAATTATAGTTGACTTGTTCTCTATTAAAATGCAAGAACCAAGCTAGGTGAGAACACTGCTCTCTCTACAGTTTATAGCTATAAGCCCAGCACCTTGAAGGTGTTTTGTACAAGGCAGACAGATGCTCAATCCACACTTGAGAATGAACTATGAAATTCTGGAGGGAGGGGATAGGAAATGAGAAGAGCTTAGTATTCTTCTTTCCTAATAGGGAGTTAGACGATAAAACTACACACTTATTACTCAACGCTATTATTTCTGATAATGAAAACTGAAAGACTTTTCTTTATGCTTTTCTGTAACTTTTGAATTCCTTAAAAAATGAGTACATGTAATTTCTACAGAGGCAACATTGCAAATTTCTTTAAATTTTAAAAAAATGAAAGAAATAATACAAGCAGATATTGACTTCTCGTGTTACTGCCACAGATAAAAAAATGTTCAATAATTTGATTTTGTTTCTTTTAAAAGGAGTAACAAGGTCTTGAGGACAGAGTATAGGCTGAAGGTGGCTTTGTTTACTTATAGAAGTTTTCACCACCCAATTCACCATTTCTCTCTCCACTGTCTTTTTTAAATTTTTTTTTAAGATTTATTTCTTTATTCACACAAGAACTGGGGTACAGGCCAGAAGTGTGGGGGCAGGGGTGTGGTAGGTGAGAGGATCCACCAGAGACAGTGGGGAACAGAACAGGCAGATCGACTGAAACACATGCTGAGGGGAGCAGCGGGCGAGGCAGGAGAGGTCTCCCTGACTGGCGGCAGGGTTTGAACTTCTGCTTCAGTGGCTGCGCTTTGCTTCATAATGCGTTGCTTAACCCACTGCGCCACCAGGGAGGGCTCTCCACCAGGGAGGGCTCTCCACTTTTTAAAGTGGATTGTTACAGAGGCTCTTGGATCAAGTTTAGCTTACACTGAGCACGTGATTGAACACTACCTGAGATGTCTCCATTTTGGGAAGACTTAATGGTTGGGTATTAAGATTCTCCGGTAATTTAGAGTCATTTCAAAACACATTCCTCTGACCAGTACATTCCTAGACTCATCTAGTTTCCTTTCTATTTCTTACACTATGAGCAAGGTAAACTATGGCATGAGACAGGCAGGAAGCACTGAGGCTGCAGGGTCACCAGTGTTTGTCTCTGTGCTTTAAGAGTGTGAGTAAAGGACTGAGCATCAGTCTGTCTTCTACAAATAATGTCTCTTTTCAAAATCAAGATAGTCTATGGGGACAGTGGAGAATTGTCCTGATACATGTTTCCTATTATTTTTAACAGGGCACATGGAAGGACACACAGTGGAAAGTGGTGAGTCTACAGGTCAGGAGTTGGGTCCTTTTTTTGCAAGCACAGCTGGGCAGCACACCTGACCTGTCCACGACTTAGCTCCAAGAGCGGATTGGGCAGATCCCCGGGTCTCCACCCTGGTTATGCACTAGAACCCCCTGGGAGAATCAGTCAGCGTGCAATGCCATGTTCTCACCCCCATAATCTTGGGCTGTAAAAAACTGCTGGTGATTCTACTGTTGGAATAAAGGATGACTGAGCCACCTGATCACCAAAATACCCATTTCCTCAAATCCCCTCTAACATCACAGAATATCCTGCTACAGGCTCGGACCTGACATACCAGCACTTGGAAAAATGGTGGCCAATCTGTGCAAGACCTTTTTGTCGTGGCTTGAAGATCCTTAGATGGGAGAAGACAGAAAAACCCTTTAGCTAAGGTGACAGAAGCTAGCACGTCCTGCAGGAAGCAATGAGAACTGACACAGGTGTCCACGGGTCCCAGCTCACGCAGGTGGTCCCAGCTCATCCTGACTCTCCCTACTTCTGTCTCCCTGCTGCTTGCCTGGCCACAGACTCCAAGCTCCAACATCAGATGACCAATGGACGACAACAGCCTTACAGAGACATGTAACTAGCATCCGCACTGGCACAGCCTCATATCCCTATAGCAGATACATATGTATATTCACATATGTGTGTGTAGTCACATCTACACATTAAATATAAGTATATATGCATGACAAATATGTATACATATAAGGTGTATCTATACACTTATAATCCATACATACACACTGGTATATATTCTTGCAATGTATGTATCACACAGACATTTACTACTACATACATAAATACATAGAATGTTATATCCTAGTGGTTCTGCTTCTCCAAATGAGCCCTTTTCAAAATTCTCATCTGATCAAGTCATCCTAACATAAAACCTGCAAAGGTTTCCCATTGCTCAAAAGACTAAAGCTTCTCCCCACACCTCTAGCCTCCCAGTAAACATGTCCCTCCGCCTTCTCTCTGCTGTTACCATGAGGATTATCCATTAGTCCCAAGTGCTTTCGCACACACTGCCCTCTCTGCCTGGCTCCCTCTCTGGCCATCATGACCTGGCTAACGCCGACCTGTCTTCCATGTCTGGCCAGTGTCGCCCGGTGCTCCTGTGGTGACCCTTCCATCACTGCCTGCCTCTCCCTGGAGCATCATCACACACACTGTAGCTCAGTTATTTGTGAGATTCTGGGTTCGGAAGGCAGGGGGGCCAGCTTTGCTTTCCATTGTGTGCTCCCTATACCCAGGACCTTGCTTAGCACACAGTTGGCTTCTCTTCTTGGCACAGTAAGTACCTGTGTCTCAACAGGACAAAGATCGAGGAGATGCTGCAGGAGGCAACTGCAGGAGTGGGAGGCAAAGTCAAACCTGGAGACTAGAGCGACCTGGGAGTACAGCAGGTCAGTCTCTGTGGGGGGTCCCATCCTGATCACGCACAGTCAGGGGCCATATTTTTCTCCTACAAGACTTCAGGATGACTAACTCAGGGAAGATGGGCGCTTGTTGTGAGCTAGATAGATTTCCCTTTTCCAGGGCCAACTTTTGCTAGTGATTTTTCAAAGTCATGACAGTTGATATTCTTAACCATTGAAGTCATCGCAATAGAGTGTTCAACTTTTTTGTTTCTTGAAGTTTAAAGTCTTTAAAGTAAAAGTAGGATTTGGAAATGTTATCATTCCCTTCAGAATAAATTAGTGCATGTCTGTGGAAGAAAAAAGACAATTAACACATTCATGAATTATGATTAAGTTTCCACCTTTCTTTCCAACAGAAATTTATGTAAGAAAAGCTTTCTGCCCTGATTTTAGTTGATTTATCCATCTGCTTATTTGCCAAGGCATGTTTGAGTCTTGCAATCTCTGCTTCCAGTCTAGGACAACAGCTTCTGAAGCTCAGGACGCAACCCTAGAGTATGAAGTCTGAGTGGAAGGTTCTAGAAGACTAGCACTTAACTGTGGCACAAAAAGAAAGTATCCAGCAACCTCTGAAGGTCAGAGCTCTATATTTCAGCCCTGTAGTAAAAGCCAGGAAGCCTGATTTCAGTTCTTGATTCCACCACTAAGTAGCCATGAGACACAGGACCTCAGAGAACTCTACCAATTCTGAGTCTTCTTTCCATGTCTGTAAAATGAGCCAGCTAGATCACCAAAGGGACATTAAACTCTGATATACTGTGATTCTAAGGTTTACCTTTCTGGCAGCGACCACAGGAAATGACTTTCATTAGACAAATACAATGGCTTTGGGGAAGCCTGGTTCAATGACTAAATCGATGAGATTACTATTTATCTCTACCTTTTCTGAAACACTTTTCCCCCTCAACATATTTTACCTCTGAACATTTTCCATATAAACATTTTAAGCCTGAATAGAACGTCTTTTTTGTGTGTGAAAGTATCCTATAACTCTCGCTCTATAGGACAGTCATGGTGTGTAATTCCAACTAACCCCCTGTCCCAGTGCTCTTGTTCTCCCCATCAACTTTCTCCTTAGGTCCATACTGTGGGCTTTTCCAGACTCCACTATAGCTGATGCAAAAGGTTTCACTTTCCACTGAGAAGTATGGCTCTCTACACTCTTCTGTTTTATTTGGCATTCATCTATTTTAAGGACTGATTTATTCTTTTTAATAGTTTTTGCAGTTTTCCGACACTTCACTGTCCTACCATATGTTGTTGAGTCTTCAACTACACAAGTCTGTTTATTCAGCACGTGCTCTCCTTGGCCCCTAACTTCTCATTCTAGTTTGACTTTTATTGTTACTTTGAGAATGTGCAATTGAATCAGAAGAATTTATGAAAATTAATTCAATAGATTCACTTAAAGTGACTCCAAGATTTTTCATCCACATAGGATAGACTTCAATTTTATTAATTTACACAAAACATTCAAACTTGAATATGAACTATCTAAACAGTTTTCTTGTGGGATCTTTCTTTTGTCTGATTGTTGAAAAATGGTTTGTTTCTAAGTGTCTAAAAAAATTTAACTAGCCAGCTATATTTCTTGATGGATTGTGTGATACCATCAGTTATACCATTGAGATATTCCTGAGATGTGAGTCACAACATTTGCAGGCACACCTTGGGGTTTTGCAGGTTTGATAACAGACCACTGTAGTAAAGTGAATACTGCAGTAAAGCAAGTCATCTGAATTTTCCCTGATTCTCAGTGTCTTACCAAAGTTATGTTTATTCTATTCTGTTGTCTAGTAAGTTTGCAATAGCACTGGGTCTAAATAAATCATTACATATCTTAATTAAAACTAATTTATTGCTAGACTAAGCTGTCATCTGAGCCTACGGTGACATCACAATCTTTTTGCTGGTCTTTCAATTTATGAAAATGCAATACTGGTGAAGTGTAAGAAGGTGAATTACAATAAAGTGAGGTATACGTGGAGTTCCCAATGTTCCCTGGGCCATGTGTCAGGAGGTCCTGGAGACCAGGTGACGGGACACGGGTGACACTCCTTGTTCTAGGGTGATGTCGGAAAGACCTTAATAAAGTTTTCTCTGTTGTTGGGGAAAATTTTGATAAGTGAATTCAAGTGACTCCCCCATCACCAGCCTGTCCTCATGCTGTCTCCCAATGTGCTCCCTGCCCTGTACCCCAGGGGTACCCAGGGACAAGTGACACAGTGGGCTAGAGTCAGCCCTGCATTTGAGTCTTGAGAGCCCCACTCACTCTTTGGGGGCCTCCCAAACAAAATTGTTATCTCAGCAAAAGGGAGCAGGAAAGGAGGTTGGGGGGTCAGTTTCCCTGAAGAGCTAGGGCTCCCAGTCATGCAGCTGATAGAAAAAAATTGGGGCAGAGGACAATTTGTATCTCTCCACCTCACAAGGTAGAGGCTAGGAATCTGCAAGGTACCACATCCCATTGCATCTTGCCCCCAAATCTGCATTCCTAGAATGTTGTAGGAATAGAAATAATGTGTCTGACAGGTGGGCTCAAGACTCCAGCAATAGTCACAGGTAAGAGGGGTAAATCAAGTATTTTATGGACTTTAAAAAAAAACACAGTAAATTTCATAAAATAATTTAAAAAAAGTACTGCTACTAATGCTAATAACAGGAAACATTTATAGAACATAGCACTTAGTAGGAGGCAGACACTATTACACGTTACCACCTCTACTCCAACAGTACTGGGAAGTCAATGCTCAGTGCTCAAAGTCAATTCCTCAATGCTGATCAATGAGGAAACCAAGGCACAAAGAAGTTGAGTAAAGTGGAGTCAGGATTCAAACCCAGGGAGACCAGCTCCAGAGTTTTCAATGTGTGCACACCCTGCACCCCAGGGGTGGCCAGGGCTAAGTGACACAGTGGGTCAGAGTCATTTTCTATATGATCCCCAGGACCTCCTGACATATGGCCCAGGGAACATTTGGGACCTACAAGCATACCTCATTTTATTGCCATCTGATTCATTACACTTCACCAATACTGCATTTTTCGCAGAGTGAAAGACCAGCAATTGAAAACAGGAGAGGCCTTCAGATTAGGACAAAGAGAATGTGGCCTTGAGTCACGTGGACAGGAGGCTGGGCAGGAGTGAGGCATCTTGTCTCAGAGATAGGAAGGGCTGCCTCCCTCGCCTGCCCGATCTCACATGCCTCCCTCCCCTGCCACAAACTCAGATGCAACTCAGAAAAGCAACGCTGGTCTAGAAGTTAAGTCTAGGCACAGAAGAATGCAGTTGTGCTGCACAGCTGTGTGTGAGGGCTGTACTGGTTATGACACCAGCACGGAAGGGAACAGATGTGAGGGACTCATCAGTAAGACTGCAGGGGGGCCCAGTCAGCTGATCTCATCACCATATTCTCGGGTCTCTAGAGGTCTCTGCTTTGTGGGAACATGTATGTCTCTTCCACATGCTCTCTTTAGGTCACACAGTACATGCCCCTGATGAAAATCTCTGTCACTACAGACAATGAATTAGTCAACAAAGGACCCCAGACACCATTTCCTATTGATGACTAAACTGTAGCCTCTTCTTGCCAGTCTCATATGTTGAAGCCCTACCCCTGGAACCTCAGCGTGCAATGGCACTTGGGTCTTTAACAAGGTAATCAAGTTGAAGAGAGGTCATTGGTGTGTCATCCAGTATGGCTAGTGCCTTTGTAAGAAGAGAAGATTTGGACATGGACACCCACAGAAGGGGCAATGTGAAGACAGAGAGAAAGCATCTACATGGCCTGGAGAGAGACCTTGGGAAAAACCAGCATGGATCTTGGAATTCCAGACTCCAGATCTGAGAACAAATCCATTCCAGCCGCTCAGTCTCTGGAAACTCAATGGCAGCCATAGTGGCCAACTGGCCATCACTACCTCCCTTCTCCCCACAGTTTCCACTGACAGGGCCTCTTGTTCATCTCCACATTAGGGAAGGGAAGGCAGAAAGGGATGCTAGATATATACATATATATATTTTTTTCTATTTTGAATTACAAAAGTGCACATAAAATATGTATAAGGGTATTATTACATAGCTGCTATTTTAAGTGTACAGGTTGATGAATGTTGGTAATTGTACACAATTGTATAACCATGTCACAATCACAATAAAACAGTTCTCAAAAGTAAGTTTCCTGGCCCTCCTTCAGATAGATTCTCTTCCACCCTTCCCCACCCTCAGGCAGCCACTGATCTGCTTTCTGTTCTTAAAAATTTCAGATAAATGGAATATTTGCCTTATTTGAGATTATTCTTAATTAAAAAGGCAATACTACGTTTACTTTAAATTACTCGATGCTATTTTTTATTTATAGGGATGTTAGGATGTAGGATGTTAGGACATAGGATGCTAGGATGTTAGGAAATAGGATGTAGGATGGTGTGTAAAGAAAGGTTTGAGACAGACCTGGACTGGAATCCCTGCCCTACCTGGCCGGGCGCATAGAAGACTGTCACCTCTGATGCTTGGGAATTATGACACCACCCGAGTTGGCCCAGGAAATGGCCAGCCCAGGATGTGCCAAGGAGGATTCCAAACTAGCTCCCTTCCTCCCAGTTTGCTGGTGGTCAGAAATCGGGCAAGTTCCCTGGTATTTGCTGGTCACAAAGACATTGGTCCATGAGATCCAGACCATAGCGGGATTTTAAAGCTGTGCCAAAAATGAATAACTCTTTATAGTTTAGGATTTTAAAGTAGGCTAATTTTTGAGACAAAAGTTTATTTTTCCCATTGTGTGTGTAGCAGGCGGAGAACTCAAGATGAGAGAAATGTTTAGCTGGACCTGGAGTGATCCAGATGTTGGGTTCCTATACTGTGAAGGGTCTTTCAATAATTCTACCCAAAAGGGGAACAATAGGGGGAGTTATCCCATTTCCTCTAAAGAGAAACAGGTGCCCTGGTTCCTTCAATACTGATAGATAATGGAGATGGTGACAATGACCGAGGCAGCAGCTCTTGTCAACACTCCACGCTGCGCTTAGTGGACATTTTCTCATTCAGTCTGCAGGACAACACTGTGTAGAAAGTTCCACTGTCCTCATTTCACAGCAAAGGAAACAGTTCAACACCGTCTGATATCAATAAGAGGCAGAGTTGGGCACTGAGCTCCTGTCCTGATTTAAACTGTCTTGGCCATTTGTCCACTGACTTTGCTCCCATACCAGTGCTCCCCAATGTTCTGAGGAAATCCCTCAATATTACTATAAAAGTTTTTGCCTCAGATAAAGCTCTGAAAATATTTTCAGATGGGAAGAAGTGAGGGAAGGAGGAGGGTGCACTCCAGGTCAGTGCCAGGACTGGAAATGGGAGCAGGTGACCGCTCTACCCAAGATGCCAGTCCACTCTTCGCATCCACGCCTTGCGTGTCTGTCATCTTCGGTGACTAAATAAGCAAACTTCAGGGCAGCCCCTGGCAAAAATGAGCTTTCCTTCAGAACAACCAAGAGGACTGTCATCTTCTCAGTGACAAAATGAAAGGTCAGCTTGTGACAGAAGCTTTTTCTACCCTCATTCGTGACTAAAAACATACCAGACTAGAAACAGATTTGAGTTGTGTTTACAAAAGAGAAGGCATTTGGGAACTGTGCTGTTTCCTCACTGTCCCATTAGAATTCTTTGTCGAGCGTTATGTTGAAGATCAGAACTAAACACGGGGGTAGTGGTGGTGAAGGAGGTGAGGGGTGTGGGGCCCCTAGTTATCAAGGTGAAAATTCTGGTCCCATTGCCAACCAGTTTGGAAGTCTCCAACCCCCAATTCCACCTCCATCAAAAGAATTCCATAGCTAGGCTCCACTTTGCTATTTGGAGCACTAAGTATGAGAACATAGATTGTGAACTGGTTAGTCAGTAACAAACTCCCAGGGATGTCTTCCTACTCTGTGGTTTAAGGAATATATCCCAATGGTGCAAAATTTCTCAAGTATTCTTTTGTAACACTGAGGAGACGCTGTTAAAGGTTCCCTCAAAGGTGCACACTCTGTTAACACCACTTCACAGCTGCAGTCTTCAAGAACTTTTCCTCTTCACGTCATCCCAAAAGAATTTTGGAAAGCTCAGGATCCCCTTAGGTATTTTAACCCAAACATCTAAATGATGAAATGGCAGCAAGATACCATTTCAGGTGTAATGTCTATAGCACCCAAGCTTTACGTATATTTTTGACAAAACTTGCAGATTTGAAGTGTTTCCAGTTTATGGAAAAGGACTGCCACAGAACCAACATGGCAAGCAAGATGTATTCTCAGTATAGAAAAGAGAGGAAACTTTCATACATTATTATAACTTACTAGTAACTGCAGCAATTTGGGATTCTTAGGCCAACAAAATGATTGTGGGGGAAAGAAGATTTTAACACCAACATTTTTAGAATTGTGTGGTGATAATATATAGCAAACGGGCTCTTAATTTAGTTTTAGCACTACTTTAAAATATTCTACAGAAAGTGCCCCAGTCCTCCTTTGCCCTCCCAACTTAATGCCTGCATTTGGAGCATATGGCTGCCACAGTGCTGCCCTGGTCCCCACTGGAGGGCAAGTGACCTTCTTGGGAAGGAGTAAAACAGGAGTTGGGTGAGAGAAATCAGCACTGTAGATGAAGTTCTCTATTTTCCCTTTACAGTCGTGCCTTGATCTGTGATCTGTCAAGGGAGGGAGTGAGTTCCGTGCAGGATTACTGCCCATTTAAGACTGTTAGCAGCAAGAATAGATGATAACTGGATAAGAACCAGCAAGCAGTCAGATGGTCATGTTGCAGGTATGTTTACAGAAGCTGGACAGTATGGACAAAATACCCCAAACCCAAAGTAAAAGAGCTTGTTTGAAAAACATATATTTGAATAATGTTCTGTCTGCTAGAAGCCCAAAGTTAGATTTATGACACAGCGTATAACCTAGAAGAACAGCAAAGTCAAATTTTTCAAAGTGTTCAGTTTCCTTCATTTCCTGATATACTTTTATACTCCTTTAAAATCTCTTTCTCCCTCTTTCTCTCTCTCACCCATCCACACACATCCACGCATTCATATATATATATTCTAATTTTACATGTTGCAATTATAGTACATATAATTATGCATATAACTATATATGTAATTTGGTTTATATAACTATGTATAAGTGTATATAATTATATATGTAGTTGTAAACTACATATGAAAACATTTTCATTGTGAAATACATCATTATTACATACATAAAATATATAAATGGATATATTTAAAGAATAGATAATAATAAGTGCTTCTAAATAATGTTGGTGTTATGTAATGATAAGCAAATAACCACATGCATATATCCATAACTAATTTATGACAAAAGAGCAATCTTTAAAAAATCATGCTGGGAAAACTGGATGGACACATATAAAAGAATGAAATGGAATCACTCTATTAACTCCATAAATGCAAATTAATTCAAAATAGATTAAAGACTAATGGCAAATGTAATCAAATATTTAAGTACAATACAATATACATAGGAAATCGTAAAGACGCCACTCAGCAACTAATTGGAACAATAAACCAGTACAGTAAAGTGGCAGGCTGCAAAATCAATATATAAAATTCAGTTTTCATGCAAACAACAAATTAGAAGAGGAAGAAAACAATCCCATTTATAATTGCATCCAAAAAATTAAGTACCTAGAAATAAACTTAACAAAGGAGATGAGGACCTCCCTGGTGGCAGAAGGGGTTGAGAACCGCACTGTGTGGCTTCCACAGCCACTGGAGCAAGAGTTGGATACCAGCCCAGGGAGGGGACCCACATGGCATGGCAGACCTCTCCTTCCTCGCCTGCTGCTCCCTCAGCAATGTATTTCAGTTGCTATGCCTGCTCTGCTCCCCACTCTGTCTCTGGTGAATCCTCTCACCTCCCCCACACCTCTGGCCTGTACCCCAGCTCTTGTATGCATAAATAAATAAATTCTTCAAAAAAGAAAACAAAGGAAATGAATTATAAAAACAGTATTAAATTGTTAAAAGAAAGAAAGAAGACAGAGAGCAATAGAAAAATTACTTGCTTATGGGTTGGAAGAACTAACAATGTTAAAACGGCCATTATAACCAAAGCAATATACAAACTCAGTTCAATCCCCATCAAAGTTTCAGTGGCATTCTTCAAGGAAACAGAGCAAAGGCTACTGAAATCTGCATATGTAGCAACAAAAGACCTTTCATAGCCAAAGCAATCCAGACAAAAAAAGAATGGCGCTATTGTGCTTCCATCAAAGTATAGTACAAAGCTGTCATAATCAAAATAGTATAGTATTGGAATAAAAAAAATCAATCAATGGACTGGACTTGAGAGCCCAGAAATAAATCCACACTGACATATATTGTCAATTGATAATGGATCACAGAATATATAATGGAGAAAAGAAAGTGTCTTAAATAAATGATGTTGGGGAAACTGGACAGCCACATACAAAAGAATAAAATAAGACATCTACCTCAAACCATATACAACAATTACTTCAAAATGAATTAAAGACATGGGTGCAAGACTTGAAACCATAAAATACATAGATGAAAACACAGGTAAAACTCTTTGCAACTATGACTCCAGTGATAGGGACATAACAACAGCAAAGGAAACTAAAGCCAAGATAAACAAATGGGCTACATCAAATTGAAAAACCTCCACTCAGCAAAAGAAACTGCCATTAAAATGAACATGTGCTCTAGTGCGTGGGAGAAAGTATTTGCCAATCAAACATCTGACAAAGGGATAATATCTAAATCCTACAAAAAAACTCATACAACTCAAAGCAAAGGAAACAAGACAAGAAAAATGGGCAGAACAATTAACATTTTTCCAAATACAGACAAATGGCTAACAAGAAGGGGGAAAAGTTCATCACTTATCACTAGGAGAAGGCAAATCAAAACACAGAGACCATCTCATACCAGTGAGAATGACCTTGTCAAAAAGACCTTGTGGCACAATGCTAGTGCCTCTGTCTCCAGATGCAGCTGTTGGAGAAGGTGTGGAGAAAAAGCAACCCTCCTGCCTGTTGGTGGAAATGTAGCCTGGTCAAACCCCTTAAGGAAAACAGTATGGAAGTTTCTCAAAATATTAAATATGGGTCTACCATATGACTCAGGAATTCCATTCCTAGGAATCTGTCTAAAGAATACAAAAACACTAAACTGAAGGCACATATATACTCCAGTGTTTATTGCAGTATTATTCACAATAGCCAAGTTATAGAAACAAACCAAGTGCCCCACAATAGATGAGTGGATTAAAAAGATGTGGTATAGATACACAATGGAATATTATTCAGCTACACAAAAAGATGAAATTTTGCCATTTGAGAAAAAAATGGATGGGACCGGAAGGGATTAGGTTAAACGAAGTAAATCATGAGGAGAAAGAAATATTGATGGTTTCATATGTGGACTATGACAAGTAAACAAAGTAAGGAACAGACAAGAGTAAACAAAAAGAAACTCTAGAAATCTGACTGCAGACTGGAAACACCAGAGAGGCTAGGACAGGGCGGGAAGCAAAGAAGGGAAGGGGACAGTGGGCTATGGTGGAAGGTTACTGGTGCTTTGAAGGTGAGTGTAGTATGATAGGTGAGTACCTAACCCTTTAATAAGCCGTGTTATAAACCAACATCACCTTAGTAGTATATATATATATATATTTAATATATATTTAAAAAAGGAAAAAGAGCAAAAAAAATAATGAGGCTTCTGTATATATATATTTATATATTATATATTTAATATATATATTAAAAAAAGGAAAAAGAGCAAAAATAAAATAAAAAGGCTTCTGTGTACAGAACATAGCTGATTAAAGTCAAAATGTTTAAGGGGAAAAAAGCCTTCACAGATGACACGATGACAAGTTCTAAAGTACTAAATTTGACTTTAAATTTTTTTTATATTTAACACATGCCATAATGATTTATGTAAGTGAGTAAAATTGTTCTGTGCTTCCAATAAATCTTGATGTAGTAAAATGGACTGTCCTTAGAACAGAGCGACAAAATCAACCATGCAAGCAAACAAGTTGAAAGTTAATTGTCTCCATGTTCACAGTCTTTACAGATGCTCCCTGACAACAAGATGCTGCTGCTAGTGCGCTCCCTGCAGCCCCTTACCTGGCCGATTCAGTGTACAGAACTCAGTGCTACAACTTTCAATTCACAGGAATCCAGTCTCTGTTGCAGCCCACACCCCTTTTTATAAGGCCCAGTGCCCATAACAGCTTCCTGATGCTTCCTTTATTTTTTTTAATGTTTTATTTATTTTTTTTATTAAAATATTTTAAAATTTACATATACTTGCCATTAATTGTAATCCCCATGTATTCCCCATCACCATCTCACCAGTGCA